>JALGAQ010000009.1:1364477-1390873 GCA_028829895.1 Sinotaia quadrata | reverse complement strand
AATGAAAATCGCAGTCCAAAGGCTGTTCTATTTGGGTGAATTTGCCAATGGCTCGAGGCATAAATTGGAAGACTAAAACTACGCTATATGGACGTATGCACGTGGGGTAATGAAAACCGGAGGCATCGAGCTAGCAAATTGGGTAGAAGTGCAGCGGTCCGCAAAGAGCTGTAGGAGCCTGGAGTAGAAAGCAGTTGTAAATGTCGACCAAGACCACATGAGCCACGAATCAAGAGAATAGCCGGACAAAGCTTGTATTTTTGAAATCGAGCACTGGTTGTCTGTAGTAACTGGTAAAATCTGCCTGTCTAGCATAGGCCTTTACAGACACAGACGACGGTGCAGTGAATAAAATACAAGTAATCATGAAAGAAATAATGAGAATATATATCCACATGCAAAAAATGAGAATTTGGAAGTACAGACTAAGGAATAGAAGATAAAAACAAAAAAATATCTGGGGTGACAAAGACCATAATCCTCCGAGCCTGACGGTAGCCAATCAATCAATCGTATATATACGTATCGTGTACAGATCAATAGTTCACATAATCAACCTATAAAACTCATTCGATAATCATGTAGTCTGACGTCACTAATAAATTTCTCGCACGCGGTCAATGTAATCCACTACTCCAGAGCAGTTGAAGCGCCTATGTGAATCTCTTTTGAGCACATAGTGTAGGCAGTCTGTGAGATTTCAGACCATACCCCTTTCAGTGGCTGATTTCGGGGCACAGTAGAGCACACCTAATGCTTCTTTCAAATATATTCGACATTCCGTAAATGTAGTTATATGGCACGTTGACACACCAGTTCCAATCCAGAGGATGCTCTCTGTTCCTCTTCAATAGACACCTAGTCGTGGGGTTAGCATATTCCTCTCAATACCAACACGAAAAATAATATACCACCATAGATTAGTTGAGTGCTGGTATCTTGTCCTTGAGATTCAGTGGTATCAATGGTCTGGTAGTAAACCAACTACAGAAGATGCCCGATTCACTGAATGGTTGAGACAGCAGTTTACTCTTCTGCCGCAATGTCTCGCTTGAATGGTGGGTAGGCTGGCCTACGTTCGGCCGTCAATGCTGAATACGTTTGCAACTCAACGCATTTGTTTTTTATTCCATTGGGAACACAATTTAGAACGGTCTGCTTGATTGCTCGGTGGTTATTCTTAGAGCTTTCGCGTATAGACCGTTAGATGACTCCATTGATAATAGACCCCCGCAACAGCCGAGCGCGATTGAGACCTTATCTTTATCCAGCCCACCAGAGGAGTAAAGACACGAAGACTGAAGCAAAACGGAGTGGCTCTGAAAAGGGCCGTGGGTCAGATCTGTTATTCTGCACTGAACGCGAACAGTAAACTCGTCTGGTGCCTTCCGAAGTCCACTTATAAAGATCATCAGCGTGGCGGAAATACTATTGGTTGACTTGGATCCAATTATAATGGAGCTCGCAGACTGTAAGAATCAGGGTCCGTTAAGTTTGAATGACTGGAATATGCTTAGTGGGTTGCAATAAATCCGATCCAGTTTAATGACACTGCGCAACCCCACTGGCCTGGTGAAGAGATGGGTGCGACCAAGCACAAAAATGTTCATGAAGAATTCAAGCTAGCTCCTTTAATGTTGTTTCCATAAAATATTTATCCATTTATTTATTCAGCGTATTTTTGTAGTGGAATGCAGGGATTATATGTTGAAGTGTCCACCACAATTAAGTTGACTAGGAACCGACCTGACTACGGTTAATTCAGAACACCGTGCGGGACGAAAAGATGTTTATTGGAAAGTACTCGTTGGTCAGACAAGCGTCTGCAGTCGAGTCAGTAGATGAGTAAGTGATACTAGTCATCAAAGTTAAAAAAGTGTATACTATTTTAGAAGGTCGGTTACCAAGATAATCGGGGCAACGAAAGTTCACCATCAAAACGTCTACACTATACGTGAACGCCACTCATGTCGGAGAACAACCGTTGCTGTGCCGTGTGGACAATGATCGATTTGGGCACATTAGAGTGCCACGGCAACTCTAACGATTGGGCTTGCAAGATAATGAAGACAGTTCCAACAGGCACATTAGAGTGCCACGGTAACTCTACCAATTAAGATTGCAAGATAATGAAGACAGTTCCAACACGTTCTTGCCTCCACAGCAAAACATCGGACCTTAAGGAATTGCCTTCCGGATCCATTTCCAAACGTTACAGAGGAATTTACGTTAGATAAATAATGAAAACGAGTGATAGCATCAAGGAACATTACTTTGATATTTTTATCTTGACTGCGTGAATAAACACTCCTGTTAAGAAATGTCTTTTTTTGTCGAAAACGCGTCTGGAAATTTGGTCTTGTTAAAATCCTAACTGTGTTCGGGTTACTTGGGGTCACGAAAGTTCGAAGCGACCCCCCAACTATGGTGTAAGTTCATTTGATTTTCAGACATTCCGAAAAATAATCGAGTTCAGTCATTTTGTCCTAACAGAAATAAGTTAGCTTCTTCCAACATTTTGATCGATCAATATAAACCTCAACTTATAGGTGTGTATTTCCCACGGGCGCTCATTGTAACATGAAATAAACTAATCAAATCAAGATGTTTTCCCCATAAGTATCTATCATGAAAGTTTATTTGTGGACTTTTAGGCCCGTTGTGTCTACACTGTCACTGAATTGTTAATTGCACTCAGTATTACTAGGACACAATAGGAATATAATCTTTTTCAAGTTTACAACCCTTGTTCTCAAAAGGATATGTATTTCGTAAGTAATGTCACGCAACAGAATAACAAAGAACAGTGCTCGCATACCCGATGATTTAGTGTCGGATGTCCTCATTACTCCTTTCATGTATTGAGAGTTCGTGATGAAACTAGTAAAGACGATAATTAGCACCCTTCAGTCATTTTCAAGATCAGTAGGGTGTAGCTATGAGGTGTGTATACCGCCTAGATAGTTCCTGCCATTCTGATACTGTGAACCTTCTGTCTCCTGTGTACTGCATAATCCCCACCGGAACTAGTTAGTTCCTGTTTTCTAATCTAATTCCTCGCTTCTAGCCAAGGAACCTCAAAAGAATCCTGTACTAGCGATTGCTCGTAATTACCTCACAATGACACGTGTCTTCTATAGCCTCTGCAAATGGAATCCGAATTGAAAGAACTAAAAACCGGTGTTATATAGATATATTCCACAAATACAAACAAAATGTATTTAACACCAAGGAATATGACAAATTATGTGTTTCACATAAGGGGAAAATTCCACTGATCTGTTTTTGAGCCATCTTTATTGAAGTTCCTAACCAAGCGCACTCAGAATCTCGAGTGTGCTAAGCTGAGACGAACCTACAGAACCCAGTGTAGATGTCATATTTTTCTTTCCTCGGGGCAACATGTGCTCCCCCAAATTGATTCAGATGGGTCAAAGCAGGACAGTTACTGCGTCCCTTCTGAAGGAGAGCCGGGCATCTGAATGCTACTCAAATGATCACATGAGTAATTGTGTTTGAGTGGCTAATTAACGACCCGCGAGCCGGGGCCGAGTAGTCCAGCGGGTTAAGCACTTGGCTCGCATTCAAGAGCTGGCAGGTTCAAATTTGTGACCAGACATTGGTATGGTATACTGATTCGATCTAATAAGATCGAAACCATGGTCTGTAGCTCCATTTAGCAAGTTGGTCAAAAATTGCTAAAGACACAAGTATCCTAATGAGAAATTGTGAGTAGTGTACTGTAAAGGTTGATTCTAGTTGGGTAGGTCTAAGCAATCGGCATGCGTAAGATGTGTGAAAGCAAACGAAACTGGTGAAGTGAGATGTCTTTCAGTGCACGGAGCTTATTTGTCCCCGAAGACATGATGTTCCCACCGTACATGAGAAGTACTGCGTCGACAATGATGATCGAGGTAAACGAATGATACACAATCTCAACTCGAAGAGGCTATGGTTGACAACCGCACTCAACTAAGCACAGTGGCGTTATGTACACGCCATTAAAGTGATAGGCCGGTAGCTCGTCTACGCTATTGACACTGGAGAACGGCGCTATACCGTCTGATCCAGATTAAACGTAGGTTGCACATCTCGGACTGCTTTAAAACCCGAAGCTCTTGATCACCAGCTTCAAATAACGAGGATGCATTGAGAATCATGGAAGGACATATGAGTCTACATCGGCCACCATTAAATCACGAACTCCGCTACCCTGCCGTTTGATTTAAAGAACAAAAGCATAAGATGAGGTCCCTTCAGCTAGCGTCCTGTCTCGATTGGGGGATCGGCTACAATTGGAACCTACTGGAAGAGAAGTGGCGGTCAACGCATGATTTGGAGGCGAAGCATGAAGAATCTAACGAGAAATCTAGCTCGTGTTGGCTCTTGTCGATTGCCAGGATGGGACCGGAAGTCCGATGAGACTCAATGGTTGAAGATGTTGAAAGACATGGCGCAGAACAGAAATCAGTGGTGTGCTTGCTGTCTTGCATATCGTGACTGACGCCCCTCCCCCCCACAAAAAAGAACAAAGAAAAAAAGAACAAAAACGACGTGCAGATAAAAAACTAAAAAAGAACACAAGAACAAGGAAAACATTTAAACAAAAATCACTCCATATTTTTCCTCTCCGTTTCTCCCACTTGGATTTATTTGTTTACTAACTTATTTATTTTCTCGCAGTTCCTGTTTCTACATGGCGGCGTAATGTATATATATATATATATATATATATATATATATATCGGCTACAATATAACCATGAGACAACTGCAAGAAAAATGTCGTGGGCAAAACAGACCAATTTATGTGGCCTTTGTTGACCTTACAAAGGCATTTGACACAGCCAGTCGAACTGGATTATACAGACTCCTGAAGAAGATCGGCTGCCCTCCAAAATTGCTGCTAAATGATTGTCGCCTTCCACGAAGACATGCAAGGCACGGTGCAATACGATGGCTCAACCTCAAGCGCATTCCCGATCAAGAATGGAGTAAAGCAAGGCTGTGTGCTTGCACCGACACTGTTCGGCATTTTTTTCTCAGTACTGTTCGCATACGCGTACAGGGATTCAAATGATGGGATATTCCTTCACACCAGGAGCGACGGCGGATTATTCAACCCTGCGCGACTTCGGGCTAAAACTAAAATTCGAAAAGTATTTTGAGGAAGCTGCTGTTTGCGGACAATGCGGGGTTGACTGGATTGGACATGTAACACGAATGGATGAAAACCGCATACCAAAGACCATGCTTTATGGTGAACTTGCCGCTGGTTCTAGATCAGTCGGAAGACCGAACCTACGCTTACAAGGACATAGTCAAACGGAACATCAAATGCGGAGAAATCGACCTGTTGAATTGGGACAAACGTGCAGCGGATCGCAGCAGCTGGCGGAGTATCATAAAGGCAATAGCTACAAGAGTAGACCAAGACCAGATGAAGTCGAGAGATAAAAAAACCGAAAATAATATGCGTTTTGAAAGCCGAATGCCCGTTGTCTGTAGCGGCTGTGGTAAAACGTGCTTGTCTAGTATAGGCCTCTATAGTCACAGACGACGATGCAATTAAATAAAACATAAAATGTTAGAGAAAATATTAAATAAGAAAACGTAATGGGATAAATAATTTCAGATGATAAAAATAGTAAAAATAAAAGAATGACAACAATAACATAAAAATAATGATCATATTAATAATAACGATAATGAGGATAAAAGTGCTAATAACAAAATAAATGAAACGATAAACACTACTATTATTATTCACAATATTATACAAGCGAAAATAGTTAAGAAAAAAATAAAACAAGATCAGACCAACAGAAACAGGAATAGAAAATTAAGCCTATTATGTAACCAAAAGAAAATTAAATAAGACAAAGCGGAGTGACAAACACCATAGTCTCTATAGACTGATGGTTGCCAACACAACCATGAACTTATGGAACTGTAGAAATTTAATAAGATTATTTTTTTGTGGCTCCTATTTTTGTGTACATGATTTGATCGGAACCAAGTCTGTTTTTCAGATGACGTAATATATATACTGTGAAGAATATCGTGGCAATAAATTTAAAAGAATGACTGGTGGCAACAGTGCAGAAAATGGAAGCTACGATGATTGAGTATGAGCGCTTTAATCCAGGAAGAACCCACAGCATATATTATTCACTGAGTCGATATTACCAACCACAACACTTCGTAGCTGGTTTAAAAACTCTAGACCTTTGCAAATCAAGGACAAGAAACCGGTCCTAAACTAATGTGTAAATTTATTTTTTGCTGCTGCACAGTAATTATGTGATCACAGACCTATTGAAGTGTAGCAGAGAACGAGAATCGGTCTGGATTAGAACTGATGCCACTAAGCATATCCCCACTGACATATTGTTGTATTTATTTGAAACCGATCGTGGGATTTCTGTAAGGGGCATAGCATACGAGTCACAAATCGGCGACCAAAAGGTATCTAATTCTACAAATTATAAAAACCAGCGATTGATAACATTCTTTGCCGCAGATTCACTCACCTCCAGAGTAGTGGATCAAATGGACTATATATGCAGTAGATCCATTGTGTACAATCGAAGATTGATGCCTGGAGAAGCATTCTCATATCACAGAACTCTATTTCCCCCACGACCGTTGAGGTCAAGAGAGTGGAACAAAAATAATAGCTATGAACTGTTGTTGAGCTGTCAACGACTGAAGCGTCTCGGTACGGAATGTATTCTGGACCGACAGAATGTGAGGTGCTTATACAAGACTGGCAAAAGCCTATGTCTGCACTCACCTTCAACGATATTCCGCTCGAACTCGTCGATCACTTTGTTTAGTTGAGGAGTTGCGTTACCATTATTAGAAATATTGGCGGCGAGATTGACTTCCGAATAGCAAGAGCTAGGCGCACGTTTGTTAACCTCAAGCATCTTTGGCATGAACGCGACATCAGTCTTGCTTCGAAAGACAGTCTACCGCACGACCGTAACTGCTGTTACTTTATGGCTGTGAAACTTGTCCACTTAGCGTAGAGGATAGTCGCCGACTTTGTGTTCGAAAACCACTGTCTTCGAAGCATTGCTCGCGTTAAATATCACCATGTGAGTACTGACGAAGTACATCGCGTCCTAGGGCCAAATAGTCAGCCCTTGAGCAACAGCATTTCACACCACCGACTTCGCTGGCTGCGACACATTCGCTTATCTCAACGTGCCTTAAAAGTTCTCTCTGGACCTGACTGGAAGAAGCAACGTTGCGGACAACCCACGACTTGACGGCGATGCATGAAGAATCTGACGAGTAATCTAGCTCGTGTTGGCTCTTGTCGACTACCAGGATTAGACCGTATGTTTGAAGATACTGAGAGATATGGTGCAGAACAGAAATGAGTGGCGTGCTTGCTGTGACTGGCCCTTCCTTTCTACCCTGCCCATCTATTTTCACTTCCATAAGACAAACAAAAAGGACAAATACGACGTGCGGATAGAAAATCACAAAGTACAATAAAACACTGAACCAAAAATTGTTCCACATTTTTCTTTCCACTTAGATTTATATTCGTCGCAGTCCCTGATTATGTACATGATTTGTTGGGTGCCAGGTCTGTTTTTACAGGGTGGCGTATATAAATATATAGCTGAGCTAATGAATAAATACTGAGATTCAGATGCTTCAACTTTATCTAGCAATTAATCAACGAATATTAAGCTAGTTTTTTGGTTGGTACTAAGACAACAGATCGTAGCAGCGGAACAATCTTATACTGAGAAGCTCCTGAAAATAAAAAATAAGCTGATGTGTCTTCTGTCAAGTGAGCATCATGATTGGGACAGTCTGAAAACTAAAGACTAACTTACTATGAATACGTGTTGCCCAAGTTGAAGAAACACATGTTGACACCATAGAGATGGATAAAATAAGGTTGTTTAAACTAAGGAGAATAGAAACTGAATGAGATCACTGAATATTGTAGGATTGGGGAACGGGTTAAAAGTAACATCCATTATCTTACACAAAAAATCACAATCCGACAAGCCAATGGCCCCACCAACACTTGAATAACAAGACAGAGGCGCATGAACATATTTTGAGGAAAAAACATCCATTCATAAAGATGGTAAAAGAAGAAGTCAATCAATAATCAGCTTCAATGATAGAATGGTTGCGAGCTGTACACCGCATGCGGACGCGTAAATAGTATAGAGTCAAAGCAAGTACGAGAAGGCTTATAATAATGTAACTGAAATAGGCATTACGGAGCAGTCGGGGGCTTGCAAGCCCAAGTATTTGATTGCGAGCGGTTCGGAAGGGGTGCTGTTTCTGATTGTGGAGTCACGGAAAATTTGGAAAGAGGATCAATCAAATCTGTAGACGAACAGAAAAAGGAAATAACGAAAGGGGGTAAATTACGGTACAAAATTTAAGATATACCTTCAATTGGTAATTAACTATGAGAAGGCTAGAATGATTTTTAAGCCAACAATATTGACCTGTCAACTTCATATCTCGCGAATAGCAACAAGCAAGAGAAAAAACCAGCGATGAGCATCCAAGGTACCAGTTCCACACAACCGCAAACATGCGAACAGCGTAAAGAGCAAAAACAAATTTGGAAACAGAATAATGGGTTATGGGGAGGAAGGGCACCAGTCTGACAAAAGTAGGTAAGTACTATCACGAGATGTCATTTCAATTACAAATATATCTTTCTTCAGTTGTACCAGGGACATTAAATTCGCTTTAGGGACGCGACTGTCTATGGTTCGGGTCTCATGCGAGTAAGTGAAACCAGATCGAAGCTAACACAAATCACTCTGTCTTGGTAGAGAAGGGAATTCCAACAAATCTGCACATGAACCACACCGTCGTAAAATGAGTCAATATAAATCTTGAATTACTACTAGTAGAGGATCAGTAGTGTGACATTGCAAGAACATGGTTTTGGTATCCCATTGAGAAACGAAGCGTAAACGTTTTTGCTCAAAAAAGCAAAGATAATCAAGAATATGCTGAGAAAACTTTAGCATTAGATACGGTAAGTAGTTTACGAGTATGCCGAAAGTGGAGAAATAAGACGAAGAGTCTCATTCCTCTCAAATAGTTATCATGTCAACCCGCGAAATTAAGCAGCATCCCGCTGCATCTTCCGTAAGTGATTTGAACGCACTAGAATAAGATAAATTTATCAGAACGTGTGACGGTTAACGTATTTGAACAACCGGAAGCGTGAGTTGATCTCCAACGCGTTGATCGTATTTCGGCTGAAATAGATCACTCTGATACAAGGTGAATGAAAAGCAACTGTTTATCAAAAGTACTTAGAACTTATTCATAGGTTGTGGTCTTTTTTCGTGTGTCACGGGAATAAAAATGGGAGAAACATCAACACACGAGAATTTGTCAAGCTACATGAACTTGTATCAGGAATCAGATGAAGGGAAAGTTGACTGGTCAAACATTCGAAATCCCAGATTTGTTCATCAATTCGTCATAAATAAACTTTTTCATAAAGACCCATAACGAGCATTGCTCCAACCAAAATTTTCTCTCACCGTAGCTTTTCAATTGGTACGAAAATTGTTCAAAATTATGTCTTATTTTTGTCCTATTTGAAAGCCCTATTGCCCAAGAACAACTCCGAGTTGTTTGGCACCAGACCTGTCATCAGATGAAACTCTATAAATGAGAGGATTTACTAATTCAACATGGAAATCATGTGGTGTTTCGCTTGAGAATTCGCATAATGGTACCACGACTCAGTTTATATTTTTGAACTTAGCAGACAGTTAGCTGACAGGCCAAATGAGTCTCTGATGGAATATTGCTCAGAATAAAATCGGAAAAAAACTAAAAGGCTACCATGTCTTTTGACTCACGAGGAAACAAACTAAAATATGCAGTTCACACGGTCTATGGCGATATGGTTGACATCATTCCATCAACTAGCTAGAGTTCTCCTTCAAATGGAGCCAGATGGTGATCATAGATGCGGTCTCAATCGCGGAGGTATTAAAATATGCCCTAACCACCGTATTTGTGTATGAATAGTTGCATAATTCCTCACCGTCATCATATGGGCAAAATACTACAATCAGTTAAAGTTAATATGTTACTAATATTCCATAATACAGACATGGGATTGATGGTTAAGTATTTTTTATCATGTGCTGGGGTGACGCAGTGGATAATGTACTTGATTCTGAAGAAAGCGACTAGGGTTCGAATCTCATCAACGCAACTACTTCGGTTTGGGCAATCAGGATGTATCGCGCCCATGAACAACTCAGGGTTGACTGGCGCCAGGCCTGTGATCAGGTTGGCGAACGTATTTATCACACCAAAATCTGGATTGTAATGGAAGGGAGGGCCCATAGCCAACAATCACAGAATACTGATTACACATAATGGAAAATTGCGAATGGCCATGTTTGACTGAACATTAAGGAGTCGGTAACCCAATCCAGGCGCCTTAGGTGGCGAATCATATAAGGCTTTCATAAGTTAGGCAGTGGTGGTGTAGTCCGGTGTTCACAAAGGCTTAAAGAAATAGAAACTATGTGATTAACTTACTCGCCATATGAGCAGCATCTTGAAAGGTAGAAAACGGATCATCCTCAACAGTAGCTCGGTAGCGATCGAGTTCACAGGACATAAAACAATCTCGCACTGGATCTGAATTCTGGGTTATCCAATTTTGAGTGCCATGACCAGGACTCCGTTGGGAACGCGACGCGATGCTAGCTAACTCTACTTCATCGTGGTTGGGATTAGGGGTCGGGGACGATAGGTTTTCTGTCGAATAAAAAGCATGAAAGAAATGAACATAGTGTGTAATAACAAAGCTGAGTTTGTCTGGGTCAGGACGGAACTAGTTTATAATAACTGTATTGAGTCCTTTTCACATAACATTGCGAATGCGGACATGGTTCACAGTAAATGAGTTCTAAGGTGAGAGAGATCAGTATATACGAACCGCGAGGACACCAGATGGCAATAAAACAAAGGATGGGCGGTGGACAGAATCACTACAGTTCGCCTAATGTGGCGATTATAAGATACAATCTAAACTGCTCTCGCTGAAGTTGTTCGGAGTAAACAGGTTGATGAGGGGCATGCACAACAGAGGTATACTAAGTACTTGTCAATACGAAATTCCAAAACATTTATTGAATCACAGTATACTTCATGTATGCAACGTATACTGATACTGACACATAATCTGAACAATGAACGACTCACTCCTGAGATGTAAGTGAGTTACCCACCCAATGCATGGCATTCCTACAAGTGTCAAGAAAATAAAGCTTCATTCGGAAATCGCTTGTTGACAAGCGCAGCGCTACACAACTCTGAGTTGTTTATGAGCGTGATCTTATCCGGTTACCCAAGCCGAAGTGGGTGCCGGAGCGGGAGTCGAACCTGGGTGGTTCGACGCAGAATGCAGGTACATTATCAATTAGGTCACGCCCATATGCTTCTTGATCCCAATGACAAGAAGGAAGGGAATCACAAGTCACACATTCATAATTTTGACTTACCCGGTTGAATGATAGATCAAAACATTGAAAGTTTGAGCTGATGAAATTCGAAACCCTTGATATCATACAATGAAAAATTGAAGCTAAAACACTTTATCCATTCAAATCATGTTATCAGCTTGAAGTATGAAAGCTGTTATAACATCACATGTGAGTGGAGTGGCTAAACACTTGCTCCTTAGGGTGAGACGATCCAGGCACGAATACCGATTTGGGCAACCGGAGGATATCGCGTCTACTCAGAGTTGTTTTGCGCCGAGAAATTTACCAATTTCATGGAATTGGTTACTATAAAACCAAATGAGTTCAACCTAACAACATGCAATTATATTCAACAACATTAATTAGTAAAATGTGGCCTGAGAAAAATGTAATCACATATGCCTCACGAAAAGATGGGCTCATTTTACACTGATCACCAACCAAGCACTGAGTCTTTATCAAACCATAATTGAATATATACAATCCAAAATAGCTGTAAGTGAGTTTACTCATCCACGAAAAAAACTAACCTTGAAGTGCACCTAGGTCACATAGATTGCCAATGACACGTTCTTGGCTAAGTGAACTATGGGCCTGATAAAAATGTCAGAAGTGAAGTAATCTGAGAAGACGTGAGTTTGATTAGGAAGTGTGGAACGGTTAGTGCAAGCCAACCGTCTTCGGACGCCATGCTTCCGGCAACTACGTTTGGCACGAATGGAACAACTGTGACGCTTGCGTCGTTTTCCTAAGGTGAGCGAGGGAAACAGCCGCCGAGCAGCATTGGTTACATCATGGGCAAGCAGGACATGAAGGGAACGACCATTTCGACCCCATGACCCTCGTTGTACCTTTGAACATTAGCATGAGCCAAATTACGTAGCTGAAGCCGGACACATCTCGCACCCATAAATCGACCGTTTCTCAATGCCATTTCCACTGAATTTTGTGAACCTGAGGATTGATAACATGAAACATGATTGTAGTAGTGATAAGAGGGCCATTAAATGAGAATCAGTTAAAAAGGGTACATTACAATTGTTAGAAAATTAAAGCAGCTACTCGAATTAACTCCGTTGGCCTACATGAAACTGAAACCCAAGTGCCCTATGATAGGAACAATTCGAAATACATACCGTCATAAAAAGTCGCGTACAGGCAGAATACCTACGCTCATGATGCCATATAACCAATAATCAAAGAGAAGCCGAAAGTGAAGGTTGAAAAGTTTCCTGAAACATTTTTTTAATTTATAAGTGTCTCTTGCCTGCCATCAAGATCACGAGTAGTAATGACAAAATTAACTGTAAATCAGATTGCTAAGTAGAACATCCATGCAAGAAAGATATTACACGGTCGTCTAAATGAACGAAAGTAAAAAAGTTAGAACTAGTATAACGAATGCAGCTTCGGCTTAATACATTGAGGAGGATCGTATTCAAACCGCCAGTATCCTGAAAAGCGATCTTGCTTACATTCTCGGTTGGGGAACTTTAAACACAGCCTCTTTCAATCTCTCTAAATCTTCTCATGTTTCTCTTTCTCGACACCTTTCCCTTCGAATCTACCTCTTGTAATTGGGTCGGTGTCCATTCCTCAATCATCCTCCTGTTGTCTTCTTGGTTTATCATTTTCTAACAATCTTTCCTGGTCGTCCCATGTCAAGTTGATCGATACTCGGGCTTTCAGAAAGATTGGTTTTTGTATTTCGTGCACGTAAATAATCTTCCCCTGCTCAAATTGTATTCATTTACAAATCATAAATTCGTCCCACCATGGAATACTGCAGTCATGTATGGGGTGGGGCCCCTTCTTTCTGTATTTCCCTTCTTGATTCTGTTCAACGTAAAATAGTGCGTCTCATTTCCTCTCCCCAACTGACCGATAACTTACAACCCCTTTCCCATCGTCGTGATGTAGCTGCTCTTTCCTTATTTTATCGCTACTATCACAATAAGTGCTCGGCTAAACTGGTGTCTGCTGTCCCACTACCCCAATCTTTCAATCGGCCAGCCCGTCTTCTTTCTTCTAGTCATCCTTATCAGGTGTCAATACCTCGTTGTCGAACTAATCATTTTCCTCCTCATTCTTCCCCAAAACAGCTCGAATCTGGAACAATTTACCCCTCTCTGTTTTTCCACCCCCTATCATCAAGTTTTTAAGACTAGAGTTAACGCCTACTTGTTCAACCCTCCCTGACGATCTTTTTATCAATTGTTTGCATTTATATTGTCACTATTATTGGTATTAACATCTTTACAGGAGGTCTTTGATCATAGGATCTCCCTTCTCCTGTAATCCACTTTTGTGTAATAAAAAATACAGGAAAGAATTCACAAGCAAGGAGGCTACATGAACGCTTTTCTCACGAGCTACTTCGTTGCCTATTGTCGGTACTACTTACTCCGACGGGTTTACATAGAGACGGGCTCATGAAGTCAGTACGCGTCAAGCAGATCTACTGTTGGTGACATATTGTGTTCATTCGCCGTAAATTACGTACTGTAACATAACATCCATTGCTGTATCATGCGTCACTTGCTTTAATATCTGACCCCACATAGGTTAATTCGAATCACTACGAGAGATGCGGGTAGAGTATATCCTTATGCATCCTCGTGATGGCGATCGGCTACACAAAGTTGTGGCAAGATGATCGTTGGTGATACCTCTGCAGTATACTCACACGGTGTAAACCAACCAGGAGCTAGTTCCACAAACATATAACTTGGCCTTCAAATAAATAAAAGATCACAACCATGCTTTCCGGTATGTATAGTTCCGATCTATCACACCACCAGGGTTAAATCGTCGAAGCTGTTGTATGTAGACCTTTTAGTTATTTGCGTCTCCAATTAGCACCTTGATTAAAAAGACTTGAAACAGGATAAGATCAGGTTATCGGGTCGGTTTCGAAAGCTTACTTGTAGATAGATTGCAGCATCGCGGCCATAAGACGCTATACTAGATGACAACATGGGCGAGAGGCGCGAATTCTTACACCGGGCAGAATTAGATTAAAAATAGGAGATCGGGGGAAATTCGTGACAGAATTATCACATGTAACAAGTGGTGAGGGGGACCGTAGACGTGAAAGTCATCGCAAGGCGTGGGATAAGGGGTAATACAATAATTTGTTTAAGCCGTGCAGACTGAGATTACGGTTCAAGTTGTCGACAATCATCGTCTCGCAACGGATCGATACGACAGATGGCAGATTGGAATCAAGAAACTCAAGACAGGTGCTTGGACGGGATTGGAGGAAAACGAAGAAACTGAAGACGGATCCAGTTTGGTATTGTTGAATCTACGATTCAATTTCAATCGTCAAACTGAGTTACGCGCACCGGATAACACCTTAGATAAAAAACCCAATGGTTTATAAATTTCCTTGTATTATCCAACAGGTAAAAGTCAAATACAAATGCCTTCGAATGCGGTACCAAAGAAGGAACAAAAAACTAACACAAAACGTGACGTTTCCAAGTCAATCAACAAAGGACGATACAATGGTCAATTCACGCCAAGTTCAACGCCGATGTGAGCGAACTGGTGAACAACCGAGGCACATCACTAACTGATGACAAAACAATCGATACTTAGAGGTCACAGTTAATACAAACCAATTGGGAGAGAGGGGTAGGGAGGGTAAAGTATGTGTGTGAATTGGGTGACGGAATCCGCAGCTATAAAAATGACAGTTGTACAATATTCTGTTCCTTTTTACCTTGATAAAGGTCTTGCAGTAGCAGACCGAAACGTTGGTAAAATAATACAATACGCCTATTGTTCACAAGAAACTTTGTTCTACAATTAACGCCTACTTATTCAACCCTCCCTGACGGTTTTATATCAATTGTTTGCATTTATATTGTCACTATTATTGGTATTAACATCTTTAAAAGAAGTCTTTGATCATAGGATCTCCCTTCTCCTGTAATCCACTTTTGTTTAATAAAAAACACAGGAAAGAATTCACAAGCAAGGAGGCTACATGAACGCTTTTCTCACGAGCTACTTCGTTGCCTATTGTCGGTACTACTTACTCCGACGGGTTTACATAGAGATGGGCTCATGAAGTCAGTACGCGTCAAGCAGATCTACTGTTATGTAATGTATTCGCCAACCTGATGACAGGCCTAGCGCCAAACAACTCTGTGAATTGTTCGTGGGCGTGATACTACCCGGTTGCCCAAACCGAAGTAGGTGCCGCGATGGGATTCGAACCCGGGTCGCCTTAGATCTACTGTTGGTGACATATTGTGTTCATTCGCCGTAAACTACGTACTGTAGCATAACATCCATTGCTGTATCATGCGTCACTTGCTTTAAGATCTGTCATTGGGTTGACGTTCTAAGCGCCAAGGCAAACTTGTGATGACGAACCCTGAAGTATAAGATGACCTTTTAATTATCTCAGATTCGGTAGCGCTTTACCGAATGGATGGCGAGTGATGATGCAAGCTTAGACATTGGTCTTGTCTCAACCTCGACCGAAGTAAATAAGCAGTACTACGCCCGCAACCAACTAACTGAATAATACTATGAGCTATTTGGCACTAGGACTAACATCTGACTAGAGAAAGTTATAACAATTTTTAGGCCTTGAATGTAGAAAATGTGTGAAGTGGTCTTGTAGTTATTTTTTCTTATTGCTGAACTTATGGATCACAATGGAAGTGAGCCCACAATCAGAACTCTTGTGAATACTTCAGCTTTAGCTTAATCGGATTGAGCTAATTTACCATGGGGATCCAACGGGTCGAGGAATACACCTTTCCGATGGAAATACTAATCTAAGTGGGCAGAGAACCCTGAGGTACTTAGCCGTGTAAGTACATAGCTCTTTTTCATAAAGTCTCTTCCCTTGAGAATCTTGGGCACACGGGTTTCGGATGGAGACGTAGAGAGGCAGACTGTTCTTATCTTTTCAATGATTACATGTCCTTCTGCATAAATTTCCAAATTTAAAATATTTAAGCAATCGTCAAACAAATATGGAATTTTTTGGCAGAACTAGCTGCGATATTTTACACTTCACGAAAATTCTACTGATTTATTAAAAATACTTTCCACAGAAAATATAAGTTTATACAAAGAACGGCTAACAAGCCATCACGGAAACCTACTTTTAAAAAACTGGTCTACCGGCGAGAGTGCGTCCATTAAACATTGAAAGTCGTCGCAGTCGTCGATCTTTCCTGCAAACGATGATGTATAAAATAAAACATACCTCTGTAGAGCTGGCATACACCTGCAGCTGCGGAAGAGAAGTATTCCCATAATTTAACCAATATTCTATTCTGATCCTCGTCATTTGAAGAATCATACTCTAGACACCACGGTAGAGCGCTCGATTTTTTCATATCAGGTCGCGAATCAATCGATTCGCCGATCGCGTATGACAAGGTCAACTTTAAGGCAGATCAGTGACAATGGTAGTACAAACTGTATTTACTTAGGATGTAATATAGGAATAGCGCATTATGATAATGGATGTGAGTTAACGTAAACTAATGGTAACATCTTTTTTATTGTGCAGGCGAAGCAGGTTGAAGTAGCGATAATGTAATGTGCAACCGAGTGCTGTGGCTATAAGTGATTTAATTCTGAAAAGTGGAGTAAGAGAGTGGCCTAGTATGTGCCCATGAGTTTGCAGTGAATACAGCACGTTGACAATGAGCAGAATGAACCATAGAACGGAGAGAACAAGAGGGCGTGCGGACAGCATGTATTTGGGTAGTGGAGTACAAAGGAAAATTAGGGAAGAGGAAAAGTTACAACACAGCAAATTAAGTTAATGAAGATACCTTCGTTTCATCATGTCTGTCTGTAGAGTTTGACCTTATACACAGCGTTATTTCATATTTTTATTGAGGTTACTTTGTTTATATACATCGATATTTCCTGTACATTCGTTTGAACATTCTTCGGTTTGGAACGCATCCCTGTTTACGCGACGCATTGCGCTTCTCACTCTGACCATTGTTGTTGCTGACTATTACCGATCCTTCGGATGAAAGCTGCATATTATCTCTCAATCTGTCTTTTTCAGTCATCAGCGCTAGCGACAACATTGACCAACGATTATTCGCGGTGGAAAATAACTTACCACTGAACTCTGGAGACTTCACGTAACCTTGTATAACTTTGTGTCTATAACACCAGTCATTCCTGAGTGTATACTTTATTAATAATACTGAGCCTGTTTCCGTGAAATTTCCACTGCATGTCGAGTGTCTCTCTAGCTTTAATTTCCTACTAATTATCAGTCATCTAAAAGAGAGGCCAAAGGGAGAGATGAATAAAACGCAGTTGAAGAGTACTACAAGATGGCCATTACAATAAGATTAATGGAATCTAGGCCGGTCATTACTTATGCGTTGAGGGGAAAAAGTCAAACACCAAATGAGTTACGTATATTCCGTATGTTGAACTGGATAAAAGCGATGCAAGTTAACTTGAAGTATTACAAAGGTATAGAAAATCAAGGACAGTGAATGACAAATTATTGTTATTATTATTATTATTATTATTATTATTATTATTATTATTATTATTATTATTATTATTATTATTATTTACTGATCCGTGACTGATCGATGCGACAGTGGCAGCCGCTTGATGGACAATATTAATCTGTCTGAATTCAGCTCAATAACTGCCTTCTTTGGATAGTAGCACACTATATTTATTGGGTCAGTTGAAGAATTCCCTTGTGCATTCCCGATTGCCATCTCTGGCACCCGCAACTTTCTTGGTGATCTGAACTATCTTGCATGATCCGTTTTTGTTGTGTGACATTTGTAGCCTTGTTGTCTGCGACTGTGTGACTAGCGTGTAGAAGAATGATTCCCGAATCCTAATTTGGACCCTGATTAACCCAGCCCTTTTGATCACCCCAAATATATTTCCTTGTTTTAATGTTTCATTGTTGATGTACTCTATGGTGGCCGTTACAGATTAACTTGATTGACTAAGAGGTGTCAAGAGCTTCCAACTCTAGATTAAGTATTCTTGTCTATTCAAAAATAATTTGTAGTCACTATTTGCTTGTTATAGACATTTCCCGTTGTGCCATGTGTTTTGCTCCTTCTATTCGCGACATTCGAGGTAATGCATGCACATTTTATTGTTATCAGTATTCACCTAAAATAGTTCTTATAGAAGAAAACGAATTCTTATTGACCGAGACCTACACATCTCTAAAGGTTCATTTAATGCCTTATGCTCGTATCAACAGATAAAAGTTGCATATGGTTCTGGCGTGAATCGCATGTGACTTATCTTTGTCAAATATTCCTAATATCCCTTTTGAGTTATCTGCTATTATATTGATGCATCTTTTAAGAGTTGTTCAAGTGTGCATTTGAAACTTTGAAGGTTTGTATTTTAACCAGTTAAGACTATTAATTCAAAATCGCTTACAATTTTCTTCCGAGGAAATCGTTTTTTGATCGCCATTTATGTGGGTGCAAATCTCCGGCTTTGAATTCACCTACAACGGCAGAGAGAATTTCATTTGGTTTAGGCTTCTTACAGTCACTTCAAAATCCCGCATCACTCACTGGTATTACACTTCAAGGTTGGTCACTAAATGTGTGAATACAATCAGGAGGTCCTTCAATTGTTTAGACTTTAAAAAAATCAATTTTTACTTGCGCTCTACTCGTTCTTAAACCTTTTATGGAAGCGTAATAAAATAACACAATCAAAGACCGTTAATTGCGCATGTTCTGCGTAGTACATATATCGACTTCAGGAGATACATAACACAAAAGACACGTATTCAACATAATTGGACGTTTAGAGGATCGTTAAACGTTATAAAATTGTCCTCAAGAGGACTGTTAAACCTTATCAGGCCGGAGTGACATTCGAGCGAAACATCAATCAATGAGCTCCTTTGATAGCTTTGAGCGCCATTCAACGATTGGTACATAAAATGGACCAAATAGAAATAGTTTAAAACAAACGCAATTATTTGGTTTGCTAACTAGTGCTTATAGTCTGATAATCTGGAAGTTATACCCAACAGGATGGGATGTCATTGTAAAGAATTCACATCGGTGAATTACTTCATTGATCATACTGGCACCCCTAACCCCCATATTGAACTGCCTGTAGAAGAATCCAAGATTCATTCCCGTCCGTGCCACGACAAGCCCCAACCCAATGATACCCCCTGCTCTGATTGTTGCTTTCCCCACCTTTGTTCTAATGGTGGGTTACACCATCATGTTTTGGTCACTTTGACTTTTACCGCGGGACAGTTATATCGAGAGTGTTCGCTCCGAGGTAACCTGTTTCTATTTTACTTATTTTGTGGACAAATTGCTTATAGACAATAACGGTTTAAGCGTTGACATTTACTTCTTTGCGTTGGTGTTACCTACTAACGTGAACCTTTGAGGTAATGTACATACCTTGTATTATTGTTTATTATTTAGAATCGCATAAAGAGTTCTGATAGAATAATTGTATTCTTGTTGATCGGAACTTGCGCATATCTCCAGGTTTATCGAAATTCTGAGGCTCTTATCAACGGATAAGAGTTACAATTCTCAAAGAAGTTAGAATTCACAAGCCACTACCGACGTCAATACTTGGATTGACGAATTCTGAGCTGCTCAGAAACTTGGTCGACATCCAAAACTTGGTTTGGATGGGAAAACTTGGCTTCCGAACAACCCTCGAAGACGATGTCAACGTACAACAATTCTGGATCCGAGGAACACGAGACATCTGATAAGACCCTGCAAGTCTTCGTTTCTATCCCCTCTGGTTTTATGGCTAGTTCATGTCATAAGTTAGGTAAAGATAGTAACGCTATGTCCCCAGGTAGTCTCGACGGTTCAAGTAAGGACGGTGCCTCGAGTGATAGCTATGTTAGTGAACGCAATCGAGAGGACCGAGCAAAAGCCCCCAAGCATAAAAGAAGACCAGCCTGCTGCAGAGTCGTCCGAGGATGAGCTGAGTGAAGAGGAAGACAAACTCCTAACCCGGTTGCAGCACCTGCGCCTAAAGAAGAAAAGGCATCACGAGAAAAGTAAAACTGAGCCCCACGCACGCAAGATCTCTAGAGAGACTGACCCGCCAGAAGTTAAGGTGAACAAAAACTGCAACACGTACAACGGTACGTGATCCACTCGCCTACACCTCCCCAAAACGACTATGCCTCCAGCCCGTACAGACGCGACACTACTCGGTTAGATCTCCCAAGATTCGATGGAAACCCCGCGGCATTGCTGGAAGTTTATGCAGCAGTTTCAATGCTTGATCGAACAGGGAGTGCCCGATAGTTCGCAGAGGTTGATGCACCTAATTAACCAGTGCACAGGACAGGCGCGTGAAGCCATATGTAGAAGAATCCAAGATTCATTCCCATCGGTGCCACGACAAGCCTCACCCTGTGATACCCCCTGCCCTGATTGTTGCTATCCCCACCCTTGTTTTTATGTTGCGTTACACCACCATTTTTGTTCACTTTGACCTCTATTGCGGGACAGTTATATCGAGAGTGTTCGCTCCGAGGTAATCTGTTTCTATTGTACTTATTTTATGGACAATTGCTTATAGACATAACGGTTTGAACGTTGACATTTACCTCTTTGCGTTGGTATTTACCCTACTAACGTGAACCTTTGAGGTAATGTAAATATCTTGTATTATTGTTTATTATTTAGAATCGCATAAATAGTTCTGATAGAATAATTGTATTCTTGTTGACCGGGACTTGCGCATATCTCCAGGTTTATTGAAATTCTGAGGCTCTTATCAACGGATAAGAGTTACACTGCCCTTTTGTTTATATTACCTCCATTGCTATTGTCCCTCCATTGTTGTGACACTTTTCATTACCTTCGTTTGACGGAAACGTGACCGCGCTGCTGGTGTAAGTTGCAAGTGTTCCCTTATTGACGAATAACTTTGACAACTTTTCTGTTGTGTTTTCCTTGACAGCGATCCATTTTGAAAGAGTTGTTCAGAGTGTGTAATCGAACTTTTGAGGTTTGCATACTTTGTACAGTTAACCTAATGCTTTATAGAATCGCATAAAGTGTCCGTCAAGGATTTGGTTCTTGATTTGATACTTATATTGAGCGCATATCTCCGGGTTTGCATTTATCTGCATTGGCAGAGGGAACTTTTAGATAACGTTTCTCTACAATTCTCAAAATGTCTAACCCAAAACCAGGTTTGGGCAAGAACATTTGGAACGAACACTCCCAAGGCACAACGGTGTCTATGGATCGTTTGGACTTCTCTGATGGAAACCAGAACGAACAGAAGACTCGGCAACTCCCGGTTTCGACTTCTCCAGTTCATATACCTGGTTCATGTCCGATAGTTAGGCAATCCTCTTACGTTGATGTTAATTATAGCCGTAATAATTATAGTCATTGTACAGCACAAAATTTGATCGTTAGCCCACACCATGGACATGCGTAGAATAGACGGTTATGCTTATATTTCACCTATCCGAAACCAAGAGCATGGTGGTTTTGTCGCGGAAAAAAGCTAGCGAGCAGCCGGTATTGTTGAGTGACGCACTTTGTGACTCTGAACGAGAAGAGAAACGTCGTCTTCTAGACAGCAGCGCTGTAGGCTGCTTCGAACGTCAAAATACCGTTTCTGTTGCATGTAGTTCCGCTTCGAATAAAAGGAGGAATGGGGACGATGGAGATTTGCCATTGGAAAATACCGCGCGTGCATTGGGTCAAAAAAGTTGCAAATGATGTAATATTTTTGTAATGATGTAATATTTTTGTAATATTGGAATGCATGTAACCGGCTGAAACTTCATCCTATTTGGGATAAATAAAGCCCTCATCTTAAATCCAGGTGAACGAGCGTCTGAACCACGTGAAACGATATACCATCGATTCACCGCAAACCTCATCTTCCGTGATGGATGTAACAGCGCTCAGGGCAAGACTACCCCGCCTGGAGATGGTAGAATCTTTCGACGGAAACCCGCGGAAGTACTGGAGATTTGTCAGTCAGTTCCGCTATTTCGTCGAACAGTGCGTACCTGATGATGGTACGCGACTACAGTATTTGAAGCACTACTGTATTGGTCAGGCCAAGGAGGCGATCTCTGTAGTGGAGGGAAGAAACGCCGAGCATGGCTGAGCCATGGCATGGGATTTACTTAAGTGTCTATACGGTAGGGAACAGTTAGTCGCGAACGCAATCATTGATGATTTGCTAAAGCATCTCAAGAGAAGCCACGACAGTGCGGAGTCACTATCGACTAGCCATTCGGATGCGTAATTGCTACATTACCCTGCAGCAACGAAACCGTGCCGGAGAGCTAGATCCTATGGCAACTCTTGAGAAGATTGTGGATACCCTACCTGACGACGCAAGAAAGGGCTGGGCAAGGTTGTCGCATGAGCGATCAAGAACAGGACCCGATGTCAATTTCTTGGACCTATGTAAATATATAGAAGAAGAGTCCCAAGTCAGGCAAGGCAAGGTTCGGAAAGTTGATGACAAATTCCGCTCCAGTCTCCAGAGAGCCGCCAAGGGCTAGGGAAAACCAACGGCCAAGTAATTCCGCTACGTTCCAGGCGAGGCAGTTCTCGACAGAAGGCAAGGAAGCGCTATGCCGTCTCTGCCAGAAGCTCCACGATTCGGATTCCTGCCACAACTTCCTCAAGATGTCCAGAGTGCAAAGGTGGTCCGTAGTGCGGCGAGTGGGTGCGTGTTTCGTCTGTCTACGGATGGGTCGTAGGGGTGAGGTATGTTCTATTACCAACCCTTGCCACGTGGATGGATGCAAGAGGCGCCATCACAGTCTGTTGCACCACGCAAAGTCACAGCAAAGGTCTGCACCTAAGGGTAACACTTGTGGTACGACCAGCGTTGGTACTGGCAGTAAAGTATCCCTAAGTGTGCTGTCAGTCCGCCTAATCGGGCCCAAGAAGACGCTCGTAGTGAACGCCTTATTGGACAATGGGTCAGATATCACCTTGATCGAAGTTAGGATCGCAACAGCGCTGGGTGTAAAGGGAGTAGAGACGTCCATAAACATTTCAACTATCGTGGGTTCGAACTCCCTCAAATATACCAAATGCAGCTTAAAGTGAGCTCCATGAAGGGAGAAGAGAGGGGGCATATAACAAATGCATTTCGGTTACCTAACTTACCGATAGGATGCGCAGATAGTCTGATTCTTGATTGCGCAAATAGGTGGAAGCACCTCAAGTGCATCGACCTGCGGAAACCAGCAGAATCCGCCATCTACATTCCGATAGGATCAGATGTGCCAGACGCCCATAGGCCCCTCGAATGCCGTGCTGGTAAATTAAAGGAGCCTTATGCTGTTTGTACTAGGCTGGACATACGGACGTTTGCATCTTTTGCGACTACGGTTCCGCACCGAACCGGTGTACTTCGATGCTTACCAGACTTCGATGGTAAATAGCATAGCGAAAGGTTACGCCATTATGGTGCCGCCCGAACAGTTGGCGACCGCATTTGTACCCCAATGGTACCTACCTCATCATGGTGTAGTGAATCCAAGAAAACCAGGCAAGGTACTGGTCGTGTTAGACTGCGCGGCTAAGGCTGAAGGTGTATCCTTAAATGATCGGCTCTACCAAGGTCCAGATACTACAGCAAGTCTAGTTGGGGTGTTGCTGCGTTTCCGAATAGGATCAGTCGCGGTTGTAGTGGACATTGAAGAAATGTTCATGCAAGTAAAGGTACCAGAACGATACAGAGGAGCACTTCGCATGTTATGGGTGGGAAAACAATGACCCAAGTACCGAGCCCACCGAGTATCAGATGGTAGCGCATCCCTTTGGGGCAACTTCGTTACCCTTTTGCGCCAACTATGCTTTTCGTCAAACTATGAAGAACTGGAGTCATGGCTGTATCTCAGAGGTAACCAGTGCAGTAGAGAAGAATTTCTACGTAGATGACTGTCTTGCGTCTATTCCAGATGTTCAAATAGCTTCAAACATAGGAATTAGCAATTTTCCCATTGACGACACTCATGTTATATAACGTTGTTATTGGTCCTTGCCAACCATGAAGAACACTCTTTAAGCACCAACGGAGGAACACCATCAACGCCTCCGGAACTTCCCAATTTTGACAAGTTTCAGCTCTGCACATACTTCTTCCTGTGTGAAAGGTTTGAAGCAGCTAGATACTGATGAAGTTGGGAGGTTGAATATAGTGAACTCGTCAGCCTGCGCAACAATTGAAGCGGTTAAAGCCTCCACATCAACTTGTCTCTTCATGGTTTTGTGACCACCGGCTAACATTTTTATGCCATTCCAAAAGTCTCGAGGTTTGGTATAACGTAGCAGAGTTTGTAAATACAACCCCTTTAACCTGTTTATTTCGCAGGTTATCATTTTCGTCATGGAGCCAACAACAGCCATATTTTTCGTTTTGAAAGCTCGTTCTTTTTCCGTCGGAGCTGTTTGAGATAAGGGGGAAGAAAAGCTATCCGGTTTGACGTAGATGGTTTTCAACCGGACATCAAACGTCGGAACAAAATTGAAGATATGAAGATAAGGCATCGGAATACAAGGATACATCCGAATTGTAGAATATATCAAAATCAGATTCGGCAACCAGTCTTAAGTTTTTCGATATTTTCTGGAGTTTGGTTGCGTCTCCGAATTTTGTGATAACTACTTTTGTTGAAAGAAAGCAGATTAGTTTTAGAATAAATTTTCGGGCAGAGCTTAATAATACAATGATCCGAGCTTGACAGTGGAGACAGTGTATGCATTGCAAATAACTCAGGGTGAGAAGAAAAGAAGAAATCTAGCTGTGATCCAGAACGAGTAGCACAACGTACCATCTCAGTTAGATTTAATAAACGTAAAAAAGATAAGTCGGCGTGGTTCAAATCACCCTACGACTAAAATCAGTGAATCATCAAACTTGGTGGAAACATTATCAACAAAAATGTCTACAGAACGCCTTAGATCGTCTGGTGAACATGAGGGGGTAATGTAAAAGTTAACAACAATAACATTAGTAAAATTGGGTAAAAATTTCGGTTTGCATTGAAGCACCAAACAGTTGATGTTAATATCAGAATGGGAAAAAATGACATGGTGTGGTGTGACACCAAAGAAAATGTACGTACGTTATTATTCCACCTCCACGTTTCTTGGTATCTGGCATCCTATCACACCTGTAACAGTTGAAATTGTTGATGTTCACCAAGCTTGTGTCCACAAAAGGGTTCAGCGAAGACTCTTGCACCATTACAATAGATGTGTTTTCATGCCCCGCATTCCAACAATGAACATAGATCGTCAATTTTACTCAGCAAAGACCTCGCATTGAGACATAGAACTGAAGGAATCGTCAGTTGAAAACTTTTTCGTTTCTTCAGAGCTACCAAGTAGCCAGCGCAGTGCTTTCTTTGGCGACAACGTCCTTTTCTTAACAACAGTGGCTTTGGTGAAGATCGAAATTTCGTTATCAGGTCTTTGGTTATGTCATCGAAGGAGATAGTGGAATTATTCTTTGAAAAAAGTAATTCCAAACGGTTGTATTTAATCATGATGCACAGGTAACCAAATAATCCAGTAAATTGTATTTCAATTGTGTGACCTTGGAAGTATTGGCCGTTTTGGATGGCCCGCCTATTATTATTATTATGAAAATATGATCCATCCACACCAATATTTTCAGACAAAAGAAAGAGTATTATTGATCGGTAAAGCATAGGCCATCTATAATGATAAGAAGTTTGAAAGGTTTACGACAGTAGAAATTAGGATTAGGAACAGCACTATATATCATAACAAAAACTTCGGAAACAGAAAGCATTTGAGCTTTGTTAACAGAGATTGGTTATACATTTGAAAGAGCATATACTAAACCAATAAAAGTA
>JALGAQ010000009.1:1329522-1364377 GCA_028829895.1 Sinotaia quadrata | reverse complement strand
TATTATTTCAGTGTGAACTAGCGCAGGGCACAGCTGTCGGTCGGTTGTCGGCGAAGACAACAGGATGCTAGTTGCGTTCGGTACGAGACAGTGAACTATGACGGAGGGAGTTGAAATCTTGGCCGATTTGGGGAGTGGTGTAGAGGAATTTCCTCTGTCTATTCCCAAGTGCCCTTGTTGTCACCTCAACCCCCATATTGACCTGATTTTGTTTACTACATGCATTCCCTGTTTGTGACCATGTTGACCTTAGTTTTGATAACAGCGTGAAGGTTGTACTGGTTTATCAAGCAAGTGTTCCTTCTTTTTCGAATGACTTTGATAACTCCTTACAGTTGTGTTTACCATATCGGTGATCCATTGTGTGAGCGTTCTTTTTAGAACATATTCTAACTTTGGAGGCTTGTGATGCACTTATTTTATTGTATATTTGATTCAGAATCGCCTGCACATAAGTGTCTCTCGAGGAGTTGGGTTCATGAATGCTATTTACTGGAGCGCAAATCGCCGAGTTTGAACCTACCTGCAACGGCAGAAGGAACCTGACAAATACTATAAGTGAATTGTCAACAGAAAAAAAAACTTAAGGATGAGTAACTCAGAGGTGAACACTCTTAACCAACCAAAATAAGTTTTAATAACCAGCAAAGAGGAAATCAAAACGGAACGGTAAAACAAGGAAACAATTTTCGGGGTAATCACGGGGTTTGAGCGGTTGGGGGTCAAACAGAGAATCGAATGATAGAGAAAATATTAAATGGAAAAAGTCGTAACGAGATAAATAATTGTAGATGATAAAATAGTAATAATGTAGCAATAGCAATATTATTATAAAAATAATGATAATAACAATGATAATGATAATAATGACAGATATGCCAATAACAAAATATGAATGATCAGAAAAAAAACCTTATTATTATTATTCACATTATTATGCAAATGAAATTGAAGTTTAAAATTGTCAAGAAGAAGGAAATAGAACCAATATCAGACCAACTGAAACAGGAATATCAAGATATTATTATATAAACAAAAAGAAAACGAAATAAGACAAAGTGGAGTGACAAACACCATAGTATATCGAGACTGATGGGAGCCAACACAACACAACACTAACAATCGCATTGTGATAGAGCAATTAGTGCCGTCTTCCTAAATAATCATGTATGTGAGTTATTTCGCTCAAATGTTGGTGTTAGACAAAGCTGTCCTTTATCACGTATACTGTTCAACATATTTCTAGAGAATATAATGCAAGAATCTCTAAAAGAACACCTTACTTCTGTTTCAATCGGCGGAAGACCTGTTTGGAACCTTCGGTTCGCAGACGACATCGACCTGTTGGGGGAGGGCGGAAACGAACTTCAAGATTTTAATGATCGCCTGAACAACAGAGCCACCGCATATGGAATGAAAATAAGTGCAAGCAAGCCGAAAGTAATGGACAACATCAGGAGCATCGTGAATGCCAATATCACAATCAATGTTCAAACATTACAGCAGGTAGACCGCTTTAAATATCTGGGAGCAACACTCACCAAGGACGGCACCAGTACGATGAATTCTCTATTCGATAAGCCCAATCAACTTCAGTGATGGCTAGGCTGCAAAGGTTGTGGAATTCGAAGATTTGTTTCAAAACGAAGTAGAAGCTAGTTGTCTCGGTACTTTATGGCTGTGAGGCGTAGACTGCGTTGTCAAAGGCAGAGAAGAACGTACAGGCCTTCGAAAATCGATGCCTGAGAAAACTTCTCAGCATTTCTTGGAGGGAACACAGATCGAATGAATATATTCTTACCCAAGTCCAGCGATATGTGCACCATCACGAACCAATTCTTGTCACCATTAAGAAGCGAAAACTACAATGGTTCGGTCATACAACTCGCCGTGATACCCTGTCAAAAAGTATTCTTCAAGGAACAGTTGATGGGGGTCGAAGACGAGGAAGACAAAAGAAAAGCTGGATGAATAACATAAAAGACTGAATGCATATGAGTATGTTCGATTTGTTGCGAACTGCTGAGGACAGAGAAACTTAGAGAAGCGTCATAACCTCCTCAAATTCTATTTCTCCAATACGATCGTCCAGGTCAAGGAATGAAAAGAACAAGAAGAAAAATGAGCAGATTATGCAATCATTACAGTGGTATCGGTTATAAACCACTACACTGTACCCAGTTTTGGAGACGTCACAGAATACGTGAAGTTGTAACCATTGTACGCCCCATAATCCCTAGATCCTTTATGGTTGCCATCCATCCATCCCAATTAAAGCACTGTTTGCTCAGTATTTGCAGGAACGATTTAGCTATTAAGAGCACTGGCGCCACTAAAACTACCGGGTCGAACAGTGTTAGGACATTGGATAGAATGCCTCTTCCTGTATTCAATGCTTTTTGAAAATTTAATCAGACCCAGAAGCAGTCGAATCGAGTGTCTCTTTCTAGACCCAAGGTCTTCTCTGGCTTGCTATTATCAGTTTCAATTCGATTTATTGACAATGCTCTATCCTCCATTTGTACATCTTTCAGTACCTGAGAGTCACTCACCATCAATTTCAAAAGTCTAAAACCTCCATTCAGTAGGGTGTTCTTCAGGTGAGACACATAAAGGGAGGCCGTTTGAGCCTTTTAAAACGAAGCAGGGCATTAATACACATAAAACGTTTTCTCCACTGCATTAATTACTTCTGGCATGCAGTCATCATTCCAATCCTTCATGGTTTGCCTAAGGACATAGTTGGCCTAGAAGGGTGATGAAGTTGCACTAAACAAATTAGCAATCACTTGATACTCAACCGGCTCGACACCCGGGTCATTGCTCTCTCACTATAACAAAGAATTGGGACTTAGAATTGCTCCGGGACGTTAACCTGCATGAACATTTCTTCTATATCACTGCAACATACCCACTAGGCTTACCGTATTATCGGGTCTTTGATAGAGTCGAATATTTAATGGTTTACCTTCAGCCTTGACTGTGCAGTCTATCACCACTCGTACCTTGCCTAGTTTTCTGGGGTTCACTACGCAAAGGTGTGGCAGGTAGCATTGAGGTACGAAGGCGGCAGCCATCTGCTCGGGTAGTAACCTAATGGCGAAACCCTTTGTGATGCATTCATCATCGATATCTGGTAGGCTTTAAGTATGAAGGGCTATGTTAAATCGTCGTCGTAGAGGACGCAACAGTCCATGTGGTGGCCTTATTCGCAAATGAATCCGTCGGAATTTCCTTCCATGGTATACCTATGACCTAGTGCCCATTTTCTCATTCGGTCGAATCGGCTACTGAGGCTTTCGCAATTTGTCTTTTACCGAGCAACAGCGTTCTTAACCCTCTGTATCTTCCAATTCAGAATCCTACAAAGTCATCAACTATTGTTGAATAAATGAGGCTGACTGGATGGTATTCACAAAAACGGTCACAACCGCTCGGCGGATCTACTGGGGCTAACGAGATCCAACCCATCCTGTTACGCATATGGCTCCTTCGATTTACTTGCGTGGCAGTCTAAGGGTCTATGGTAACTGGAGCATCCGATCCGACGAGAATATAATTTTTCGAGTCTAAAGGGTGCTGGAGTTGATGTTTTCAAGATGTTTCCATATCTGGGCGTAATAGATACTCAGATTGGACGTGCATCCAATCGGCAATTCAGGTACCCTAAAGGCATTAAGGATGTCTACTCTTCCGTCTCCATTGATTGAGTTTACCTTTAACCTACACTTTGTAGAGTATATTATGTACAACCTGAAATGGTTGAAATGTTCAGAGACGTTTCTATACCACTGAATCTCAATGAGTTTGCTGTCTTCTGATCGATCAGCGTGATGTCTGATCCGTTATCAAGAAGGGCATTCACGATAAGCGACTTCCTGTACCGAAATGCGAATACGAATACCCCTAGATAAACAATGCTACTGTTACCCGAGCTGGTGGATCCACATATGCCCTCTTTGAGGTAAGTCTTTTCTGATCGGACATAATGCAACAAGCGATAATGTTGCTCTCTGCACCCGTCATCGGGACATGGCTTATCCTTTGGGCCTAATTCTCACCTATGACCGCCTTGGAGACATGAAACACAACACAAAACGTCGAACAGTGGCTCATAGTTGTGACAGGGTCGTTCGTAGTAATGTTTGGCAGGTCTCTAATCCATGAGGCCTTTGACGGAGCGGGCACAGCAATTCCTTTCCTTTCGTCCGGAAGTGTCTCACCGGGAAGGTTCCTGATCCACTCTGTTTATGAGTCTCCCTTGTACGCGGCTGCTCTCTCCCTACTAGGGCTGGTGGTTGCATAAACCGATCAAACCTGCCCTGCCCGACTTGAGACACTTATATAAGTTTGCACAGACTCATGAATTTGACATCAGCCCTAACCTTGATTTCTCGTGCGCAAACCTTACCCGCCGTTTTCTGGCATCGTCAGGTATGGTGTGGACAATCATCTCTAGAGTGGCTGTGGGATCCAGCTCTCCAGGCCGGTTTCGCTTCCGCAACGTGATATAGCAGTTACGCATCCGAATCGCTATTCATGACATTCATTCAGCACTGTAGAACTTAGCAACACAACTATCTTTCGGATAATAATAGCTACGGGGTTTAGGATCGTAACTACAATATAAATGAGGCTGTCTACCATTAAGACATGAACAAGGTTTATTAACAGAGAAAGTCAAATAGAGACTTGCAAGGTCTTCTGTATAAGGGTTCGTTTCCCTCCGAGGAAGTCCAAGTTATCCAGTGAAATGATTGTAGTTTCAGTGAGCTCGATTCCCATGTACTTTGCAAGCCAAGCTTTTGGGGGTCATACTTTGAGAAATGTAGAAACCTTTATCTAAATAAAGTTTCCTCTGTCAAAGCAGGTAATTGCAAACCCAGGGATATGCGCCCAAATGGATATCAACCAAAACACAAGTTCCTCGAAAGAATATTTATGCCATGGTATTAAATAAAACAACTGATTTAGAACACAAAACTCAAAGTTTCGAACCTACACTCCGAACACTCCTGTAAGCTGGTTTGCTTTCTTGTAACCGACCCAACTACAAAGAGTTAATAAAAAACAATATTCGACAAGAAGTCATTCGTGCCTTGCAATAGTAACGGTCAAAATTCAACAAAATGACGAACATAATTATGTAATAAAACAAAGGGACCGAGCGGTAAACAAAAACAGGTCAATGGGAGAGGTTAATATTGTCAGCACAGGCAGTTGGGGTATGCACTCGGAAACTTCTTTACCTACAGGTTTATGCGCTATTACCTAGATATAGATTTTATACTGCCATACAAATTCGTACGCTTGACCGATATGAATGTAATAGACAAAATCATGAAAATATCGGGGGGTGGGTGGGTACGGGTGACGCGATTGGTAATTGATGGATTAACAGTAGCGAAAATTTTACAGTATCATCACAAATCAAGAATGCCAGTAAACTGAATAACGCCTCCGCTGGAATTGCAAAGTCCGGGAGGCGATAAGGGATTTGTAGGAGATTTATCCAAAAAAAGTTCTCTCGGCCGTTGCAAGTAGTTTCGAACCCGGAGATATGCGCTCCAAAAAACGTCAATCAAAATTGGAATTACTCGAAAGACACTTATATACTGCATGCGATTCGAAATCAAATATACATCAACTGGATAAATCACAATCCTCGAAATTTCAAATATTCACTCCGAACAATTCTTACACAGAGGATTATTGATATAGTTAACACGGCTGAAAACAGTGAACATTTGCGAGATAAACAGCACAACCATCACGCTGTCACCGAAACGATAGTTCGTGAGGTCACAAAGAGGATAAAACAAAAACGGGGATATGAAGAGTTGGTGAGATCAATATGGGTTTTGAGGGTGCCAGCAAAGGTGATCGGGAATGAACAAGGGGAATTCTTCTACACCGCCCACCAAATCCGCGACCATTTCAATTCCCCTTGACGCGTTTCAGTAAACCATACCATCTCCCAATCAGCTTGCTGGTTGTCGCCGCCGCCAAAGGATCTAAGGCAGTGCCCTGTGGTTGCTGGAATAGTACAATTATGATTCTTGCTACAACAGCGAGAGCTAGATTCTTAAAGACTTGGGTGACTGCAGCGAACGTGCTATTCGCAGGCTTCTATTAAATACGTCTTTCAAATTGCATCTACTTAAACCAAAAGGAAAATCAACATTATCAGAGACAAGCGATTGTTCCTTGCCATAAAACACTGAAGCATTTGGGCATTGCAATTCCTCGCTCATTCCAACATGACGAGGTAGCGCAAACTGCTTCACGTCGGGACCTGGAACGTCGAACGTGCGATCAATAATATTGTCTGGTAGCGACGAATTTATTGAAGATTGTTCAAAGGCCACAGCCTCAAATTTATTTGTAGATAGTAAATCTGAGTCGAGAGCAGCACTAGAGCTACAGTCTGGAAGAAACTGTTCTAAATGATCGAAATAAAGTCTTAGGGAGCAAGCTAACTCAAAGCGATAAGAGTCAAACGGATTAGGAAGATCGCCTAATCCCGCGGCAGAATCACAAGAAAAATGAAATTCTTCCTGTCGCGTAGCGTTTGACAATCACGTCCTTCGAAGAGCTAACAACATTTTCAAACAAAATATGTGTAGAAAACCTTATCAAAAAGTTCCCACTGCCAATGCAGGTAAATGCAAACCCGGAGATATGCGCTCAATATAAGTATCAAATCAAGAACCAAATTCCTTGACAGACACTTTATGCGATTTTATAATGTAATAAGTTAACTGTACAAAGATGCAAACCTCAAAAGTTCGATTACACACTCTGAACAACTCTTTCAAAATGGGTCGCTGTCAGGGCAAACACAACTGAAAAGTTATCAAAGTTATTTGACAATAAGGGAATACTTGCAATTTACACCAACAGCGCGGTCACGCTTCGGTCAAACGAAAGTAATGAAAGTCTCAAAACAATGGAGGGACAGGAAAAATGGGGTAATATAAACAAAAGAGCAGGTCAATATGGGGGTTGGGGGTGCTAATATGAACAATGAATTAATTCACCGACGGGAATTCTTTACACCGCCCACCAAATCGGCCACGATTTCAACATCCTGTGACCTGGTTCAATGTCCCCTATCATACTAGTAGTTTAATGGTTATCGCCGCCTCCCACCGACCTACGGCTGTTCCCTGCGCTGGCTCCCACGGAAATAGTACAATTATAATATATATATATATATATATATATTTATATATATATATATATAATTGCTACAACAGTGGGAACCAACCCCTTAAATCTCGGGCGGCAATAACCAGCCTACTATTTGCAACCCTCAATTAGGCACATCTTTCGCACATCTCTTCGCAGCGTCCCATCCTTTGTACGAACCATCGCCGTCCTTACCGCTCCGTCATCCGACACCTCACAGCTCTCTATTACTCCCAGAGGCCATTTCTTTCTCGGAAGTTGCTCATTCATTAGGATAACCACGTCTCCCTCCTGGAGGTTCCTTCGAACCACAGCCATTTCTGTCTAACGGTCAGAGTGGGCACATATTCCTCCACCCACCGCCGCCAGTAAAGTCCAGTCAGGTAGTTTGCTTGGTTCCATCCCTTAGAGTAGCGTTCCGACATGGTAGCGGGTACGATAGAGCCTATATTGGGTCTTAGAAGCAGAAGGTCGTTTGTTGTCAAGGATAGTAGGTCCTTCACTTCAAACTTCACTGGCACCAGGGGACGCTTTTTCAAGATACGCTCCGCTTCGGCTATTACAGTTGAGGGAACCTCGTCCGTAATGGTCTGCTGCTGCACGACTGAGCTGATAACACGCTTAACCGAGCGAATTAATCTTTCCGATATCCCCCCGCGGTGACTGGCTAATGGCGGATTGAAGTGCCACTGTACGGCCTGAGTCAGCAACTTATCGTTTATAGTCTTCTGTGAAAGTCCTCCGAGAGCGGCGGCTAGCTCTGCTTTGGCACCTGCAAAGTTACTACCGCTGTCACTGTAAATGTGCGACGACGGTCCGCGTCGAGCGATGAACCTCATTAAAGCCATGATGAAGGAGTCTGTAGAGAGGGAGCGGGCAACCTCCAAGTGCACCGCTCTTGTTTGTACGCAGGTGAAGAGACAACCGTATCGCTTTTACATACTCCTCCTTCTTTTAACCAGCATGGGTCAAACGTAGTCGACGCCCACGATATTGAAAGGATGCCATCCAGTCTCCAACCTCACTGCGGGTAGGGGTGCCATAACTTGCTGCACGGCAGGTGCTTGCAGTTTACGACAGACGAAACACGCTCCGATCACTCTTTTTACTGCCGCATAACCCTGCACAATCCAGAACCGCTTTCGTATAGTCGCTAATACTTGCGAGCAACCTGAGTGTCTCTCTAACAGGTGATAGTGACTAATAATCAGCTCCGTGACGTGGTGGGCTTGGGTAGTATGATCAGATGTATTCGGGCGAAGGGTTGGCTACTAGCCATTAACCGACTCCCGACTCGCAGAATTCCGCTATCCATTATGGGGTTCAGCCCCTTCAGTTTTACCAGTGTTTTGGTGTATCTGGAACTTCCGTTCATAGCCATCGCCTCCAACTCCCTCGGATAGGTCTGTTGCTGCAGCTGCCTCATCAAGTCAGCTTCCGCTTCTGACATCTCTGTCAATTTCAGCAATCCCGTCGGTAGCCTCAAGTTAGGCCTCGATCCGGTTTTAATTAACATAAACTTCTTGAACCTGATAAGCCAGACTATCGCTCTTAACAGCCTCGTCCAGGAGGAATAGTGGGACGCTAGTGCTATGAGACCCTTTTCTATATGAGTGAACTTGACAGTGAAAACCTTGAGTTTCAGCTCTGGCTCAACGTCTGGCTTGCTTCCCTTAATGGTTTCCGGCCACTCGCTCTCCTGCAACAATAGGAATTCTGGTCCGTGGAACCAGGCAGCCAGCGCCTTGTGTGACGTCATACCCCGGGAAGCTAGGTCGGCAGGATTTTGCTCCGATCGAACGTGTCGCCACTGCTCTGGCCTAGACAACTCCTGAATTGTTGCCAGACGATTGGCTACAAACGTGCTATATCGTGCAGTAGTATTCTCAATGTAGTACAGCACGATCGTCGAGTCTGTCCAGAACACAATCTTATCTAGGTTCAATTGCATCTCTTTCTGTACGGACCAAGCCATCTGCACCGCTAACCTGGCCACATTCAGTTCCATTCGTGGTATAGTGACTACATTTAGGGGAGCCACTCTGGATTTGGAGGTCACTAAGGAGCAGAATATAGAATTCTTACAATCATATCTGCTATAAACTGCGACTCCGTATCCTGCTTCAGCGGCATCGCAGAATACATGAAGTTGTATCCCTTGTACACACTGCATTCCCCCTTGTAGGCTTCTAAGTATCCGCAGCGTCCCTAGGTCCTTTATGGTAGTCAACCACGTATTCCGCTCCCTAAGATACTCCGCGGAAATACCTGCATCCCAGTCTAGACCCTGTTTACACAGCCTTTGGAGGAACGATTTAGCTGTTAGAAGCACCGGAGAAACCAAGCCTAACGGGTCAAATAAGGTTGAGACTGTGGATAAGATGCCCCTTCTTGTGTTTGCCGCTGCAGGAAAGTGTAATCGGAATTGAAAGCAATCGGATTGTGCGTCCCATTCTAGACCCAGGGTCCTCTCTGACTGGCAGTCATCAGTCTCGATCCTTTTGGCCGACGCTGCTCTATCCTCTATCTCTATATTTTTGAGCACTTGAGAGTCACTTGCTATCCACTTCCGTAGTTTAAACCCTCCCTTCGATAGGGTGCCTTTTAGCTGTGACACATAAAGGGAAGCTATTCGAACATCTGGATAAGACGCAAGACAGTCATCTACGTAGAAGATCTTCTCTACTGCACTGGTTACCTCTGAGATACAGCCATGACTCCAGTCCTGCATAGTTTGACGAAGAGCATAGTTGGCGCAAAAGGGTGACGAAGTTGCGCCAAAGGGATGCGCTACCATCTGATACTCGGTGAACTCGGTACTTGGGTAGATGTTTTCCCACCATAACAAGCGAAGTGCTCCTCTGTCTCGTTCTGTTACCTTTACTTGCATGAACATTTCTTCAGTGTCCGCTGCAACCGCGACTGATCTATTCGGAAACGCTGCAACACCCCAAATAGGCTTGCTGTAGTATCTGGACCTTGGTAGAGCCGAACATTTAAGGATACACCTTCAGCCTTAGCCGCGCAGTCTAACACTACCCGTACCTTGCCTGGTTTTCTTGGATTCACTACACCATGATGAGGTAGGTACCATCGGGGTACAAATGCGGCCGCCAACTGTTCGGGCGGCACCCTAATGGCGAAACCCTTCGATATGCTATTTACCATCGAAATCTGGTAAGCATCGAAGTACACAGGGTCGGTGCGGAACCGTCGTCGCAGAAGGCACAAACGTCCGTATGCGGTGGCCTTGTTCGTGTAAGACTCCGTCGGGAGTTCCTTCCACGGAAGACCTATCACATAGTGCCCTTTCTCGTACCTGTTTGACTCAGCTACAAAGGCTTTCGCCATTTTGTCTTCTACCGAACATTAACGTTCCGTGCCCTCTGTGTCCTGAAACTCAGCATCGTACAAATTCCTCAAGTGTTGCTGAATGGACAAGTCCGTCTGGATATTGTTCACTCTACGGTCACCAACGCCCGCTGGACCTATTGGACCTAGCAGAATCCATCACAGCCTAGTACGAACAGCGTAGGCCTCCTTTAATTTACCAGCACGGCATTCGAGAGGCCTATGGGCGTCTGGCACATCTGATCCTATCAGAATGTGGATGGCGGATTCTGCTGGTTTCCGCAGGTCGATGCCCTTGAGGTGCTTCCATCTATTGGCACAATCAGGAATCAGACTATCTGCGCATCCTATCGGTAAGTTGGGTACTCGAAATGCATTTGTTATACGCACCCTCCCTTCTCCCTTGATGGAACTCACTTTTAAGCTGCATTTGGTAGATTTGAGGGAAGTCGAACTCACGATAGTTGAAATGTTTAGGGACGTCTCTACTCCCTCTACACCCAGCGCCGTTGCGATCTTATCTTCGATCAAGGTGATATCTGACCAATTGTCCAATAAGGCGTTCACTACGAGCGTCTTCTTGGCCCGATTAGGCGGACTGGCAGCAAACCTAGGGAGACTTTACTGCCAGTACTAACGCTGGTCGAACCACAAGTGTTACCCTTAGGTGCGGACCTTTACTGTGACCTTGCGTGGTGCAACAGACTGTGATGGCGCTCCTTGCATCCATCCACGTGGCAAGGGTTGGTAATAGAACATACCTCACTCCTATGACCCATCCGTAGACAGACGAAACACGCACCCACTCGCCGCACTACGGGCCACCTTTGCACTCTGTACATCTTGAGGAAGTTAGGGCAGGAATCCAAATCGTGGAGCTTCTGGCAAAGACGGCATAGAGCTTCCTTGCCTTCTGTCAAGAACTGCCTCGTCTGGAAGGTAGCGGAATTACTTGGCCGTTGGTTTTCCCTAGCCCTTGGCGGCTCTCTGGAGACTGGAGCGGATTTGTCATAAACTTTCCGAACCTGCCTTCCCTGACTTGGGACTCTTCTTCTATATATTCACATAGGTCCAAGAAATTGACATCCGGCCCTGTTCTTGATCGCTCATGCGCCAACCTTGCCCAGCCCTTTCTTGCGTCGTCAGGTAGGGTATCCACAATCTTCTCAAGAGTAGCCATGGCATCTAGCTCTCCGGCACTGTTTCGTTGCTGCAGGGTAATGTAGCACTGTCGTGGCTTCTCTTGAGATGCTTTAGCAAATCATCAATGATTGCGTTCGCGACTAACTGTTCCCTACCATATAGACTCTGAAGTAAATCCCATGCCATGGCGTAGCCATGCTCGGCGTTTTCTTCCGTCCACTTCAGAGACCGCCTCCTTGGCCTGACCAATACAGTAGTGCTTCAAATACTGTAGTCGCGTACCATCATCAGGTACGCACTGTTCGACGAAATAGCGGAACTGACTGACAAATCTCCAGTACTTCCGCGGATTTCCGTCGAAAGATTCTACCATCTCCAGGTGGGGTAGACTTGCCCTGAGCGCTGTTACATCCATCACGGAACATGAGGTTTGCGGTCAATCGATGGTATATCGTTTCACGTGGTTCAGACGCTCGTTCACCTGGATTGGTTCGAAGCAACCTACAGCGCTGGTTCTAACAGTTTCGGAAGAGAGCTTCGCCCGCCTTCTCGACTCGTTCTGCTCAATTTGCTGTAATCTGTCTAGAAGACGACGTTTCTTTTCTAGTTCAGACTCACAAAGTGCGTCATTCATCAATACCGGCTGCTCGCTAGATTTTTCCGCGACAAAACCACCATGGACTTGGTTTCAGATAGATGGAATATAAGCATAACCGTCTATTCTACGCATGTCATGTTGTGGGCTAACGATCAAATTTTGTGCTGTACGATGACTATAATTATTACGGCTTATAATTAACATCAGCATAAGATGATTGCCTAACTATCGGACATGAACCAGGGATATGAACAGGAGAAGTCAATACCGGGACTTGCCGAGTCTTCTGTTCGTTCTGGTTTCCATCAGGAAGTCCAAACGAACCATAGACACCATTCTGGCTTGGAAGTGTTCGTTATAAATGTTCTTGCACAAACCAGGTTTTCGGTGAGACGTTTTGAGAATTGTAGAAAACTTTATCCAAAAGTTCCCTCTGTCAATGCAGGTAAATGCAAACCCGGAGATATGCGCTCAATATAAGTGTCAAATCAAGAACCAAATTCCTTGACGGACACTTTATGCGATTCTATAATGTAATAAGTTAACTGTACAAAAGATGCAAACCTCAAAAGTTCGATTACACACTCTGAACAACTCTTTCAAAATGGGTCGCTGTCAGGGCAAACACAACTGAAAAGTTATCAAAGTTATTTGACAATAAGGGAATACTTGCAATTTACACCAGCAGCGCGGTCACGCTTCGGTCAAACGAAAGTAATGAAAGTGTCAAAACAATGGAGGGACAGGAAAAATGGGGTAATATAAACAAAAGGGCAGGTCAATATGGGGGTTGGGGGTGCTAATATGAACAAGGAATTATTCACCGACGGAAATTCTTTACAATATGTCCTTCAACAGTAAGAAAAGAAGGCAATATAACCCGGTAACATTGAAAAATACACCCGTGATACCAGGCAGAAACAATTAACTTAAAACTACAAATGAGTACTAGAAAAGAAATAGAAAAAATTAAAATGAACTGAAGTTGATAGTGATATTAAATTATGAGATAATTTTCCCAATTGCTAATCCAAGGCATAACCCAAAACCTAGTACTTACCCTGGAGCTAACCACACCCCTAAATCTTGACCTAAACTGAATTGTCATCCTAAACATATCCCAAACCCCAACTCTAAACTTAACCCTAACCCTAATCCCTAAATCTGAAACCAACCCATTCTTTAAGGCTAAACCTAAACTCAACCATAACAAAAAACCCAAAATTAACCCCAATCCTAATACTAACTCTAAATGTAAAACGAACCGCACCCTTAAAGCTAAAGCTAAACTTAACTCTAACCCTAATCCTAACCTTAACAGTAACCCTAACCCTAAACTCAACCCCAAACCTAATCCTAACTCTAAATCTAAAACTAACCCACTTCTTAAGCTAAACCTAAACTTAACCCTTACCCTAACCTTAACCTTAATACCTAATCCTAACCCCAAACTTATACCTAATCTTAACCGTAACTCGCAAGGGATTTCCGGAAATAAAATGGTCAATAAGATCTGTGAATAAATTAGAAACCCAGAAAAAAGAAGGAAATTGAATCACCTCTCATCAATAAATAAATAAAAGAAACACCAATGTACCTCAATGTTGGATATGGCGCCAAACCAAAAGTGAGAATATAGTGCGTTCAAAGAAAAAATAAACAAAATTAAATGAAAGAAAAATTCATAAATGAACATTGAATAATTTTTTCACGAAGTTTAAAACTTGTATCCATGGTCGAAAAGCAATTTATGACCACGGGTGTATTGTTCAACTTAGCCCATAACCCTTGTGTATTGCGCAACTGGAGAGAAAGCAATGAAATCAGAAGTCACGAAACCCTCATGCAGGGACTGTGGAAGGACCGATAAGAGTGGCAGACGAAACAAAACAGCATAGTCACCAACTTCCAGTGTTTATTCAAAATCAGTCTCAGGCTACAACTGAGCCTCAGCCTCAACGGCCTCATCTGCAACCTCAGCAAGCTTTACTTCATGCTCCGCTAACAACTCAGGTTCAGTTTCACGCGAAGATGCCTCTTCAAGTGTACCTTCCTCAAAAACTTCAGACTCGCACGACACCCACTCCTCAGCCCTTTTACAATCGATACCTTTTAAGCCCGCCTCATACATTAATCCCGGATGCTAATAAATAGAGAAGTGAGACTGGATGGCGTTCACTCTGTGGTCACTGGTATTCGAGGGACACACTTCTGCTTGTATACCCTAAAAGAAACCTCACATTTTCAATAAACCTGGAGAGATGCGCAGGTCTCAGTCAACAAGAATACGTTTGTTCTATCGGAAAACTTCATGCGATTCTAAACAATATACATCATTCGAGCCTTTTTGAGTCGCAATCTCTCACCTAAAATGCTATCATTATTCCACACAGGAACTTTCACTTTGAGTTTCGCGGTCAAATAATGCGATTGATTCTTGGTCAGAATTTTTCGTCTGTTTGATGTAAAATTCGAAGCAATGACAGGATTCGCATTACGAAAATATGGAACGAGCAATTTGGGTTATAGTCCTGAATACTCCTGATCGCTAACCTTAGCAACACTCAACATATTCTCCTTCAGACTGGATGATTTTTCATCAGGCATGTGTTGAAAGCCAATCACTTCCAATGGATTAACAATAGTACCTTACACCGTATCATCTGTGACATGCTTCCTCGAACACTCGATGCTAACCAGCTTTACATCTAAGCACGAAACCAGTGCCTCTTGCATAGTTGTTCCACGTGTGCTGGTCTTGCTTTCTGAGTGTTCTGTCAGCCATTATACACTGAAATCAGTGGAGGTGTTGCCTTATGAACCCAGCAACACCACAAACCTTTACGCTTGCGCAGGCTTCGCTACGGTGTGTGCCTCTCAGACAAACAAAGCACAACCGTTTCGGCGTACTACTTTTCATCAGTGCCGGTGGAGACAGTCGAGAGGATATTTGGTAACGCTATAAGCGTACGAATCAAAGCCAAGTCTTTGATATCAACCTAGTTTTTTAACAGCACCGAAGACGTTGCATCCGTGTATTGATCCGAATCGTGTCTTCGAGAATTGTAACAAGTATTCGTTTATAAAGCCTCAGAATTTCAATAAAACTGGAAAGATGCGCAGGTCCCAGTCAACGTGAATACGTTTATTTTATCGGAAAACTTCATGCGATTCTAAATAATATTTAATAAAACAATGTATGTACATTACCACGAAAGTTCACACAGAAAGGCACAAAGCACCTGCCAGAATAAGAAATGTCCACAACAAGCAGGTATACTGTAAGTGAATTGTCAATAGAAAAGATCATTTATGCATAATTACCATAGAGGTGGACGAACTTATCACTGCTTAGTCAACCAAGATAATTTGTAATAGCCAACATAGAGTACAACAACAAAAGGAACGTTAAAAGTAAGAAGCAATATTCTGGGTAATCATGGGATTTGGGTAGTTGCAGGTCAATCAGGGAATGAAATATTATTCTTCCACACCCACTCGCCCTAGCAAAAATCTAACACAGTCTTGTGCAAAGGGCATACGGCTCCATCAGTTTGCCTGCGCGCCATCAAAAAAGTTGTGAGCAACCGGTACATCTGATCCTATTAGCACTTGGATGTCGGATTCTGCGAGTTTCTTGAGATGAACATCTTTTAGGTGCCTCCACCTACTGACGTCATTGGGAGTCGGATTAGACTTGCATCCCGTCGGCAACTCAGAAATGAGGGATATCCATCCTACATTCACCGTTTGTCGAAGTCACCTTCAAACTTCATTTGGTAGAAATGAGGGAAGTGGAGCCTGCGACGGTTGAGACATTCAGAGACGTTTTAACTCGGGTTATAACCAGGGCTCTGACTATCTTCTCTTCGATCAAAGTGATGTGAAAGCCGTTATCCCGTAGTGTCTTAACCACCAGTGTCTTCTTGGGACCCACTATGCAAACTGACAGCAGGCCATGGAGACCTTACTGCCTGTGCCAAAGCTGGTCCAACCGCAAGTTTTAACCTTGAAGTAGAACTCCCTTTCCGCTTTGATGTAATGTAGTAAGCGATAGTGATGCACCTTGCATCCATCTTCGTCGCAGGGTTCATATACAGAGCACACTTCGCACCTGTGACCGGTCTCGAGATAGGAAGCACACACCATAACGTCGCACCAACTTTGAGTCGCATTTATTTTAAAGAACGCTTGGCAGGACACTGATTCATGAGGCTTTCGACAGAGCGGGCATGGCACTTCTTTTCACGCAATCGTAAATTATCTCGCCCGGAAGGAAAGTGAACCACTCGGTCTATGGATCTCTTTTGCGTCCGGCGCCTCTCTCCATATGGGCGCAGATGGTTTCATAAACTGGCCCAACCTCCTCTGTCTTACTTGTTACTCTTCCTCTACAAACTTGCATAGATCTATGAAATGGACGTCACGCCCCATTCTTGACCTCTCGTGTGCAAGTTTAGTCCCACCCTTTTCTAGCATCATCGGTAAGAGTCTCAACGATCTTCTCCAAGGTTGCTATAGCGTACAACTCTTTGGCATGACTTCACTGCTACCATGTAATGTAGCAGCTTCGCATCCTGATTTCCAAGCATGCTAGCAATTCGGCACTGATGTGTGACTTCTTGATATTTTTCAGCAGAACCTCGACGATCGCGTCAAAGACTAACTGGTCTCCACCGTATAAATCCTCCAGTAGTTCCCATTCTACGACATAGTCATGCTCGGTGTTGTGACCTTCTATCTCAGATATCGTCTCTCCTGCGTGACTGCTGCAGTAATACTTCAGATAATTCAGCCTTGTGCGCTAATCTGGTACGCACCGCTTAACGAAATGGCGGAATGGTGTGACAAATTTCCGGTAGCGTTGTGAGCTTGTAACGGTATTATTGGCTACTTCGATAAGACGATTCTTAGTCTTTCTTCGGTAGACCGTTATATGACTCCATTGTTAAGAATCCTGAACTATTCTCCATCCGACCCAGAGGATATCAGAGGTGCAAAGACACGAACGATGAATTATAATGAAGTGGCCCTGAAAAGGCGATGATTCGATCTTCCATCCCAGGCTAAAAGCAAAGAGGAATCCGGTGAATATTGGTCCGTCTGCACACTTACTGGGTCAGCATATAAGGCTCGTCAGCGTAACCGGATACGTCAAAGAACCATTGGTTAGATTCTGTCCAATTATATATATATATATATATATAGTATATATATATATATATATACATTGTTTTATACATCAGTAAGTTATTGTTTAGAAAATAGCGCTTTTTCTTAATCTCAAAGTAACAACAATTATTTCCTAGTTTTTCTACCGAGAAGCTATTTATTTTATTAGGTCATCTTTGCTTCTGCATTTGCTTCATTTACAACTTGATTAAGAACGTTTCATTTGTTTTATTACCTCGGTAAGTTATTGTTTAGAAAGTAGCGCTCTTTCTTCGTCTCATTTAAGAATAATTATTCCATAGTCTTGTTGACGAATAACTATTGATTTCATTACGAATGATATTGACAAATAGCCTAAAAATATGGCATTTAGACTTGTTTAAAAAGATGATTATTATGACGCGGTTCTAAACTGTTATCTTGAGTTATACCATGGTAGCATGTATTCATTACCAACTTGTCGATGAGGCTTAGCGTTGACTCATGTTTTCGACGCGGGTTCAGTAAATAATCCCAAACCTCGTCAAGATTTGAACCTATAAAAAACATGATTCGTACATCTGCTCATCCGCAGTTCGAAACATGTGGGCTTAAAGCCGGTAGGTCTCTGTTTCTGCTACTTACTTCAGTTACAACTTGATTGAGAACGTTTTCATTTGTTTAATACATCAGTAGTGTTATTGTTTAGAAAATAGCGCTTTTTCTTAATCTCAAAGTAACAACAATTATTTCCTAGTATTTCTACCGACAAGCTGTTTATTTTATTAGGTCATCTTTGCTTCTGCTTTTGATTCATTTACAACGTTGATTAAGAACGTTTCATTTGTTTTCTTACCTCATTAAGTTATTATTTAGAAAGTAGAGCTCTTTCTTCGTCTCAATTTAAGAATAATTATTCCTTAGTCTTGTTGACGAATAACTATTGATTTTATTACGAATGATATTGACAAATAGTCTAAAAATATGGCACTTAGACTTGTATAAAAAGCTGATTATTATGACGCGATTCTAAACTGCTATCCTGAGTTATACCATGGTAGTATTAGTGTTAGTAGCAAAGCCGTGGTTTGCTTAAGCACAAAAACCGATATATATATCAGAAGGCTAATAAAGTAGATACTGGACGCATATAAGGTTACAATAAATAGGTGCTTCTAAAGCAAATGAAATACAATAGCAAAAATGGGAGGTTTAAAATAAGTGACTTATCAGTCGGAGTGAGAGTTGCTTTTGGGTTGTCCGCGCTTGTGGTCCGACGGTTGTTGATGGGTTGCACCAGTTGGATTACAACGGTTGTTCGCGATTGTTGTTGTTGAGCCGTTTTTTGTTCCGACGTGCGTTTGAATGGGGAGGCGTGCGCTTTTGTGTATGTTTGATCCTGTTCGGTCATTTTATATGGTCGCAATACATGGGACGTGAAACGCACAATGTTTACGTGTGATTCATGTTTACGCATGATCGTTAATCACGATGTTTACGTGTTATCAGTGTCACCATGGGCGGTAGTTGTCGACGTGTTCACGGGTGATTGGTAAACAGAGCGCCACAGATACTCTCCCCCTATCGAAAAGGGAACAAAAATTCGAATGTTTGTTTGGACGCGCTGTGATGCAGTAGTTGAACTCAACTGGTGATGAAACGGTCTAGCCAGTGTACGCGTCTGCCAGAACGAGTGATGTGGTGAGGTTTCGCAGGTCGGTCGGTGGTAGATTTAGGAGACAGGGGTGCAACATTATTGGCGGGCTCATTGGATTGTGGGCTGTTAGAGGCACTCGACTCGAACGAGTCGAGGTAAGCAGGTTTCAGTCGATCGATAGAAATGTTGTCCTGCTTCTCGTGTATTTGAACGGTAAAGTATTTATCATTTCGCGAGAGAACGCGGAAAGGACCAGCATATGGGGGTTGCAATGGTGGTTTTACCCGATCAGAACGAATAAAGACATGAGAACAAGTAGATAGATCTGAGGAAACATAAAACGAAGTGTTATGTGCTGGACGGGAGTAATAGCGTAGTTGGGACATGTGTGTTTTTAATTGGGAAACATAGGTAAGTGGATCGGAGGTGATTTGGCTATCTGAGGGGAAAAATTGGCCAGGTATTCGCAGCGTTGTTCCGTAAACCAGTTCTGCTGGCGAACAATTCAAAGATGAACGGAACATGGTGCTTAATTGTAGCAAAATTAGGGGTAGTTGATCGACCAATTGGAGGGATTGTCTTGGATTGTCTTGTGCACGCAAAGCGGACTTCAAATGTCGGTGAAAAAGTTCGACTAGTCCGTTCGCCTGAGGATGATATGCAGTTATAAGGATGCGTTTGCATCCGAGTAATTTCGTGAGACGTTGGAACAATTGTGATTCAAATTGCGTTCCACGGTCGGTGGTTATAAAGGAAGGAACTCCGAAATTGGAATCCAACGATTTATAAATGTTCGAGCGATAGTATCGGCAAAAATGTCTCGAATGGGGATGGTTTGAGGCCATCGTGTATAACGATCCACACATGTGAGAAGGTAGTTAAAACTGTTGGAAGTCGGCAGTGGGCCGACGATGTCTAGGTGCACATGGTCGAATAGGCAATCTGGTTGGGAGAAGGTACCGATAGGTGCCTGAGTATGCCGAATGACTTTTGAACGTTGACATGCGAGACAAGTTTTTGCCCATGAACGGATATCTTTGTTCATATTCGGCCATACATAACGTTGTGAGATGAGTTTGACTGTCGAACGTATACCAGGGTGTGAAACGTTGTGTAGGGCGTCGAAAACCTCGCGACGCATTGAGTGTGGGGACTACTGGTCTTGCGGTGGGTGTGGAGACGTCTCAGTCTATAGTACCGGGTGCGATTTGTAGAGGTACGAGTATCACGTGCAATGAAGACGGTTTGTCGCTGGGCGGTGAAATAATGGATTCGTCTCGTTGCAGCTGCGCCATACGTTGCAAATCGATGGTGGGCGTTGAGTGGATGGAGTCGACTGCTGGACGAGACAACATGTCTGCCACGATGTTCTACTTGCCCGATATTGGACGGATATCGCTGGTGAATTGGGCGATTTAGTCGAGTTGACGTAATTCACGCGGGGAATATTTGTCAGGTTTGGCTAGCAGTGCGAAAGTTAAGGGTTTGTGGTCGGTCAGAACGCTAAATTGTCTTCCTTCGAGAAAATGACGAAAATGTCGAATGGAGGAATTGATAGCAGTAATTCACGACCGAAATTGCTGTAGTGGGATTCTGTAGGCGACAGTTTCCTGGAAAAGAATCCGAGTGGTTCCTGTGCACCGTGAACAGATTGCTGCAGGACTGCTCCAATAGCTACGTTGGAGGCGTCAACGCAGAGCGACAAGTTGGCGTCAGGTTGCAAGTGAAACAGTTTCAAAGAGTCAACTAACAAAGATTTAACGTGTTCCAAAACCTCTTTGTGAGTGTCATCAAAATCAACTGTTTTAGGAGGGGGACTACCGGATAACATTTTGGTGAAAGGTACCAAATGTTTTGCAGCGTTGGGGATAAAACGACGATAAAAATTAATCATTCCTAAAAACCGTTGACTTGCTTAACAGATGAAGGGAAAGGAAAATTACAAATGGCGTCAAGCTTATCGGCGACCGGTGATATGCCAGTGTGGTCAATAGTATGCCCGAGAAAAGATAGGGAAGGAGAAGCAAAAACACATTTTTGAACATAGATTACGACACCATGTTCTGATAAAAGGGTAAATACAGTATGTAAATGTTCTAAATGTTGTTCGGGTGTGGTACTAGCTACCAGTATATCGTCAAGATATGCAAAAACAAAAGGCAGACCGCTTAGTACCTGGTCGATAAAACGTTGAAATGTTTGAGCTGCATTTCGAAGACCAAAAGGCATGCGCAAAAATTCAAATAGCCTAAAAGGTGTGGTAATGGCGGTTTTATGAACGTCTTCGGGGTTTATAGGGATATGATGATAGGCACGGAGAATGTCAATATGGGAAAATCTGTGTACCCGTGCAGTGCGGAAGAAAAATCGTGGATGTGTGGGATGGGGTAGCGGTCCGGTACTGTAACGTTGTTGAGTGCTCGATAGTCCCCGCAAGGGCGCCAATCGGAAGATGATTGCTTGAAGATCATGTGAAGGGGTGAAGTTCACATACTTTTGGAAGGTCGGATGATACCTAATTGAAGCATGTGTTGGAATTCGTCTTTGGCTATCTGCAATTTTTCTGGAGCTAAACGATGTGGGCGTGTAAAAACCGGAGGACCACGGGTATGGATGTGGTGAACCACAGAGTGCTTTGGTTTGGGATCATGAAAATTGGGTTTGGTGAATTCTGGGAACCGCTGAAGTAGTGCATGAGAGGGTGAATCGCCGTAAAACTAGTGATGGGGTAGATAGAAGGGAGAACAACCGGTTAAGGGTACAATGCTGATGTCGGCCCCAGTGTCGACCAAAAAGGTTAGACCGGAGATCTTGTTGGCGATTGTAAGTCGGCGAGTAAGATAAGTTGGGCTTTGAACTTTGCTCTCCCCTATAGTTCGGCCCATGAGTTTCCCGACACTGGCGGAGGTGTCGTATGATCTTGTCGGAAGGTACATGGTTGTGAACACTTCCGGGCTCTATGTCCGAACGTACTGTGGTACCAAGAGTACTCTTGTCCTCTAGGGGATGGTCGTGAACGAGAACTGGAACGTGAGCGAAACGGTGTACGAGGAAACGGTTGGGGTCGGTTGATGCGGATAGCCGCGACCTGACTAGCTAACTGATCTAGCCTATCGTGGAGGGCAGATAAAGAGTCTGATGTGTTAACTGAGGAGATGTTATGGGTACCTCGCTGTAACTCGATTATCTTGTCTGCTATACTGGCTAGTCCGGCGAGGGGAACATCGGAACTAGAAGCGAGGATCGATTGTACGTGGGCAGGTAAACATTTTAGAAAGAGGTGTTTAAATAAGGCTTCGTCAATTTTATGCTAGCCCATGATGTTGTACAATCTACGCAACAGTTCGGATGGGGTAGAGCCATCGAGGGATTCTCCGATCAATAGTTGTTCCAAACGTTTATGTTCGGATAAACTGCAGCGTTTGATGATGGCGGCACGTAATTGAGTGTAGGGTTTGGCAACGTCACGGTCAATCAGAATGTCGCGTAAATCGGCTGCGATTTCGGGAGGAAGTACTGCAAGTACATGGTAATACATAGTATGTTCTTGCGTGATTCCCCGAAGGACGAACTGGGCTTCAACTTGCGTGAACCAAACAGGGGGGTCGTGGTGCCACAAGGGAGGAAGGTGGAAGGAAGTGGCAATAATATTGGGTGTGATTGTGACGGGTGTTGGAGAAGTACCGTGAGGTGGAGGTGATGACATGGGTATTCACAAGGGCTTACGAGTAATTAGTGTAGGTAGCAGAGCGTGGTTTGCTTAAGCACAAAAACCGATGAATATATCAGAAGGCGAGATACACTAATGAAGTAGATATTGGACGCATATAAGGTTACAATAAATAGGTGCTTCTAAAGCAAATGAAATACAATAGCAAAAATGGGAGGTTTAAAATAAGTGACTTATCAGTCGGAGTGAGAGTTGCTTTTGGGTTGTCCGCGCTTGTGGTCCGACGGTTGTTGATGGGTTGCACCAGTTGGATTACAACGGTTGTTCGCGATTGTTGTTGTTGAGCCGTTTTTGTTCCGACGTGCGTTTGAATGGGGAGGCGTGCGCTTTTGTGTATGTTTGATCCTGTTCGGTCATTTTATATGGTCGCAATACATGGGACGTGAAACGCACAATGTTTACGTGTGATTCATGTTTACGCATGATCGTTATCACGATGTTTACGTGTTATCAGTGTCACCATGGGCGGTAGTTGTCGACGTGTTCACGGGTGATTGGTAAACAGAGCGCCACAGATACTCTCCCCCTATCGAAAAGGGAACAAAAATTCGAATGTTTGTTTGGACGCGCTGTGATGCAGTAGTTGAACTCAACTGGTGATGAAACGGTCTAGCCAGTGTACGCGTCTGCCAGAACGAGTGATGTGGTGAGGTTTCGCAGGTCGGTCGGTGGTAGATTTAGGAGACAGGGGTGCAACATTATTGGCGGGCTCATTGGATTGTGGGCTGTTAGAGGCACTCGACTCGAACGAGTCGAGGTAAGCAGGTTTCAGTCGATCGATAGAAATGTTGTCCTGCTTCTCGTGTATTTGAACGGTAAAGTATTTATCATTTCGCGAGAGAACGCGGAAAGGACCAGCATATGGGGGTTGCAATGGTGGTTTTACCCGATCAGAACGAATAAAGACATGAGAACAAGTAGATAGATCTGAGGAAACATAAAACGAAGTGTTATGTGCTGGACGGGAGTAATAGCGTAGTTGGGACATGTGTGTTTTTAATTGGGAAACATAGGTAAGTGGATCGGAGGTGATTTGGCTATCTGAGGGGAAAAATTGGCCAGGTATTCGCAGCGTTGTTCCGTAAACCAGTTCTGCTGGCGAACAATTCAAAGATGAACGGAACATGGTGCTTAATTGTAGCAAAATTAGGGGTAGTTGATCGGACCAATTGGAGGGATTGTCTTGTGCACGCAAAGCGGACTTCAAATGTCGGTGAAAAAGTTCGACTAGTCCGTTCGCCTGAGGATGATATGCAGTTATAAGGATGCGTTTGCATCCGAGTAATTTCGTGAGACGTTGGAACAATTGTGATTCAAATTGCGTTCCACGGTCGGTGGTTATAAAGGAAGGAACTCCGAAATTGGAAATCCAACGATTTATAAATGTTCGAGCGATAGTATCGGCAAAAATGTCTCGAATGGGGATGGTTTGAGGCCATCGTGTATAACGATCCACACATGTGAGAAGGTAGTTAAAACTGTTGGAAGTCGGCAGTGGGCCGACGATGTCTAGGTGCACATGGTCGAATAGGCAATCTGGTTGGGAGAAGGTACCGATAGGTGCCTGAGTATGCCGAATGACTTTTGAACGTTGACATGCGAGACAAGTTTTTGCCCATGAACGGATATCTTTGTTCATATTCGGCCATACATAACGTTGTGAGATGAGTTTGACTGTCGAACGTATACCAGGGTGTGAAACGTTGTGTAGGGCGTCGAAAACCTCGCGACGCATTGAGTGTGGGACTACTGGTCTTGCGGTGGGTGTGGAGACGTCTCAGTCTATAGTACCGGGTGCGATTTGTAGAGGTACGAGTTTCACGTGCAATGAAGACGGTTTGTCGCTGGGCGGTGAAATAATGGATTCGTCTCGTTGCAGCTGCGCCATACGCATTTAGACTTGTTTAGAAAGCTGTACTGTTTTCATAATTATTTGCTCTAGTCATCTTTTTACTCAACTTTTTCATGATATGTTTTGGTTTGCGCCTAAATCGTAGCTACCATATATATCTGAATGGAAAAAATATAATCCTACTAAAAATAGGTTATTTTAATCATGTGTGCTCGTTGAATAGAGAATAATCTGGTCTATCTTTTGAGTCTATACAGAGAAGCATAGCTTACATTGTCGAAAAGTTATGGCTGTTACAATGCTTTGGTTTGTAATGATGTATAGATCTCTCTTCGACGCGGCGAACGCCTGAGCTGAAAATCCTGAATGGCTTACTGATTAAACTTCAGAGAATCTGGACATTTCTGAGGACTGCTTAATCCTCACCTACTCTCACGCTTGATATGCCACATGATGCTGCGGAAGCTCATGGTCACTACCAGCACCTACGTCTCCGCAGCTGTTACAGGCCGCCAATTGCTTGCAAACTTTCCGGGCAGATAGAGCCCGTTAGCCTCTTCAGGCAGGTCTATCTAGGACAAGAGCAAGTCTGAAATAAAATGCTCCCATGCTGATGGGTTTCAGCTCTGCTGCCTTGCAGATTGCTTCGGGAGAAGTAAAGGCTATGGAAGTAAATCCACACAGAAAATCGGGAGTGGAGTCCCTCAGGCGACTGGAAGATAAACTCTATCTTTCTTTCGGCAACTCATGCAGTCAAACTGATGCCAAATGTATTGCAATGCTTTCCTTTGGATTTCATCAGTGTGACCGAGAGGGGGATCCTGGCGTTTTGGGGCACCCCAGGTTCTCCACATTCATTGCCCCGGCAGTCACTTTGTAAACATCACATATACATAAATCAAACCTCCTAAACATAAATTACTTTTAGGTACAAAGGGTGGCAAGCAGATACGGGTTATAAGTCGAAGCTGATTGGCGTAAGCATTTTCGACGCCACTGGCTGCCACTAACGGTGGGAAGGGCCATTGTGCTCTACTGGTCAGTTATCGCCCGCCTCAAGCTGGGCAGGCCCTAACCAATATAATGCTGACCCGCCAGGTCTGCCTGCTTCAAAGGAGTGCTAAGAGCTAGGAGAAACACCGAAAAGCAGACGCTAAACAAACTCACCCGCTAACACAAATAAAACCAATAAACAGCAAAATCTATCGTTTGCGAGCTGGAATGTTCGCACATTAGGTTCTCTCAACCCGGTGAGCGAGTTTGGTCTGGACACTGTGAGGAAAACTTCTGTAGTTGACCTTGAGCTCACGCAACTGAATGTCTATATCGCTGCGCTGCAAGAGACCAGGTTACCGGAATATGACATCGTCCGCGAAAGGAAATATACATTCTACTGGCAAGGAAAGGAACTCAACGAGCCTCGTCAACATGGTGTAGGCTTCGCCGTGAGAAACTCACTTCTATCATCCGTCGAAATATGTGGAAAAAATACACCTCGAATTTTCACGTTGAAGCTCAACGCATCCGCCGGACCCGTTCACCTAATAAGTGTTTATGCACCAACACTCTCGGCGACAGTGGAAGAAAAAGATCATTTCTAGGAAGAATTGGACAGTTTGATTCAGCGAATCCCAGCTTCAGACCATATTTATCTAATTCGAGATTTTAATGCGCGAGTAGGATCAGATAACTAATCTTAGCCAAGATGCCTCGGCTCGTTTGGCAACGCCGCAACGGGCAACGCCTTCTGGAATTCTGCGCTCATCAAGACCTTTGTGTGACAAACACCTTCTTCTCGACGAAACCACATTACCGCGTCTCTTGGCAACACCCGAGAAGCCACCATTGGCACCAACTTGACCTCATCATCACTCGCAGAAGACTACTGAACACGGTGTTGAAAATCCGCAGCTAACACAGTGCAGATTGCGACACAGACCATTCTCTCGTTGGGAGCAAAGTGCGTCTGCAACCTAAACGTATCAACTACCAAAGGATGAAAGGACATCCAGCATTACCAGCAGTAGGGTAGCCGTCCAAGAATTACGTGATCGCTTTGCAGCTGCCATTGATAATAAACTAAACGCCTGCTCTGCAAATGACGTCGAAAGCAGATGGCAACAAATAAGCGATGCAATACGAAGCACTGCTTTCACTGTCTTCGGCAAACAGGACCGACAAAACGCGGATTGGTTCACAGCCAGCATCGCAGAACTGGAGCCAATATTTGCAGCAAAATGCACTGCACTCATTGAATACAAAAACAACCCCTCTGAATCAACCCTTGAATATCTTCGAAAATACAGAAGAGAGGCCCAGTGGACTTCACGACGATGTGCAAACAACTACTGGCTAGATATATGCAAAGATATTCAGCTTGCCGCCGATTTCGGTAACATCCGCGGCATGTATGAGGGCATAAATAAAGCCCTCGGCCCACGAATTATCAAAACGGCTCCATTGAATTCAGCAAATTTAATCAACATTACAGACCGACAAATGAAGTTGGAGAGGTGGGCGGAATACTATAAAAGGACTGTACTCCAATCCAACTACAGTATCAGATTCTGCGATGGACGTCATCCCGAACATGCCGGAAATGACTACACTGGATAATCAACCGACGGTTGGAGAACTGGAAGATGCTCTGAAGAAAATGAAAAATGGGAAAACCCCTGGTCAAGATGGCATCACAGCTGAGATCCTGAAAGCTGTGATTCGAACTTATCTATTTTGCAACTGCATCAACTATTACTTCAAAGCTGGTAGGAAGGAACTGTTCCACAAGAACGGCGCGACGCAAAAATAATTACATTGTACAAAAACAAACGAGACCGAAGCCACTGCTCAAACTACCGTGGAATTTCCCTTCTCAGCGTCGTCGGCAAAGTCTTCGCTCGCGTCGTTCTCAAAAGATTGCAAATTCTAGCTGAACGAGTCTATCCAGAAACTCAATGTGGATTCCGCGCTGGAAGATCAACCATCGATATGATATTTTCTCTCCGTCAACTGCAGGAAAAATGTCGTGAACAAAACAAGCCACTTTATGTAGCCTTTGTTGACCTTACAAAGTCATTTGACATGGTCAGCCGAAATGGATTATATAGACTCCTGAAGAAGATCAGCTGCCCTCCAAACTTGCTGCAAATGATTGTCGCCTTCCACGAAGATATGCAAGGTACGGTGTAATGCGGTAGCTCAACTTCAAGCGCATTCCCGATCAAGAATGTAGTAAAGCAAGGTTATGTGCTTGCACCGACATTGTTCGGCATTTTCTTTTCAATGCTGCTCGCATAAGCCTACAGGGATTCAAATGACGGGATATTCCTTCACACCAGGAGCGATGGCGGATTATTCAACCCTGCGCGACTTCGGGCCAAAACTAAAATTCAAAACGTATTTTTGCGGATGCTGCTGTTTGCGGATGATGCGGCCTTGACAGCCCATTCTGAGGAAGGATTACAGCGACTAATAAGCTGTTTCGCCAGTGCTTGCAAGGAATTCGGCCTAACAATCAGTTTCAACAAAACTAAAGTCATTGGCCAAGGGGTTAATAGTGCGCCGGAAATTTCGATTGAAAGCCGCACACTAGAGGTAGTAAATGGATTCCCCTACCTGGGATCCACTATCTCCAGTAACCTCTCTTTAGATTCCGAACTAAGCAAGCGTATTGGTAAAGCATCAACAATAAGGTGGCGACTGCACAAACGCGTCTGGAGAAACCCGAAGCTGACCATCAATACAAAAATGCAGATTTACCGGTCCTGCGTGTTGAGCACTCTGCTCTACGGCATCGAAACATGGACGCTACATTCACACCATCAACGCAAACTAAATGTGTTCCACTTACGCAATCTTCGGAAAATGCTACAAATACGATGGTAAAATCACATCTCAAACATCGTCGTCCTTCAACGAGCTGGAGTCCAAAGTATTTTCGCAGTCCTGGCTCATAGACGTCTACGTTGGATTGGACATGTAACACGAATGGAGGAAAACCGCATCCCAAAGTCCATGCTCTAGGGTGAACTTGCCGCTGGTTCCAGATCAGTCGGAAGACCGAACCTACGCTAAAGGACATAGTCAAGCGTGACATCAAATGCGGAGAAATCGACCTGGTGAACTGGGAAAAACGCGCAGCGGATCGCATTAGCTGGCGGAGCGTCATAAGGGCAGCAGCTCACAGAATAGATCAAGACCACAAGAAGTCGAGGGATAAGAAAAAAATCGGAAATAAGATGCGTTCTGAAAGCAGAACGCCCGTTGTCTGTAGTGGCTGTGGAAAAATGTGCTTGTCTCGTATAGGCCTCTACAGTCACAGACGACGTTGTGTTACAATACCATAAAAGTTAGGCAAAATACTAAATGTAAAAAATCTTAAATGAAATAAAAAATTCGGATGACAACAGTAGTAATAATAAAGGAATAACAATAATGACAAAAAGTACTGATCAAATTAATGTTAACGATATTAAAGATAAAAACACAAATAATACAATAAATGGATCGATAAGCACAACTATTATTACCTACAATATCATATGAAAGAAATTTAATTTAAAAGTAGCTATGAAGTAGAAATAAAACAAAATCAGACCAGCAGAAACAGGGGATAAACTAAGTTAGAAAATCAAAATATTATTATACAAAATGAGAAGAATATTGCATAACTGAAACGAAGTGACAAATACCATAGTCTCTCGAGTCTGACGGTCGCCAACCATATCTGGGCTCGCTGACTGTGGGGTTCGTCACGCTTGACTCACCGAAATCTACTTTGCAGGCTCGCCATAGGCTGCCATGGAATGAATCTACTACCTCTACATAAGGCTTCTGAGGGCCGTGAAAACCGCTGTAGGAACTGAAGTTTGCGTGGAGTTTATCATGTACTGTTTCACGTGCCTTAAACCCTCTTTCCGATGGATTCTCTCTAGGCTTCCGATCGCTGAGCTCGATCTGGCAACTTTAGAAGGAATCTGCTTCTGTCTTCTAGATTCCTTTTGCTTGATGCGCTCAAGTCTCGCTCAAAGGCGGTGCCTTTCCTCTTTTTCGTTTTCCACAATCATTACTTGGTTGTCTTTCTTCCTCTCAGTGGGTTCCTGAAGAGCAAAACTACCACGCGCTTTAAATCGTATAGGCGTTATATCGGTAGTATGATCCTCTATCCGAAGACCTATTATAATGTGGGATAGTACTGAAATCATAAGCGAAATCATAAGGGACTTTGAATTTCATGACCACAATTAATCTCATCGAATGAAGTTTGCTTATCTACCGGACATAAGCCAGGTTTATTAACAGCGAATTTAAATTCGGGATTTGCCGCTTCTCTTGTCGATTGATCTGTTCTCCATCAATCGATCCATCGTCACCGTTGTACCTTGTGCCTGTTCGGCCCAAATATTCTTTTGCGGATGACATTTTTGAGATTTGTAAGACCTTTATCTATATAAAGTTCTCTCAGCTGTTGCGGGTAGTTACGAACCCAGAGATGTGCGCTCCAATAAATATCAATAATGAAAGGAGTTCCTTGAAATACACTTATATAAGTGTGCGATTCGAAATCAAGTATGCATCAACTGGATAAATCACAAACCTCGAAAGTTCGAATATACACTCAAAGAACTCTTACTCAGCGTTTCACTCCGATTGTTAACACGACCCGGAATGTCAATGTCAAGCGGCAGGTTTGAATATATCTGAGCCTACCAATAATTAAGAAAATTTTTTTGTTAAAACACGCAGGTTATCGCATACCATCCCGGAAAGAATATTGTTCTACTTGTCTATCAGAGGTTTCATAAAAGGTTGGGGCTTTCCAATGTAAATCATATAAGAAGTGGGAACATGCGTCCTGATCGGTGACGCACGTGGATGTCTACGACAAGCTGATCGCAGGTTTATATATATATGCATTCTGTCTGCAAATCTTCGCAGTCACCTCTCCAAGATAGATGAAATTCAAATCCTCGTAGTACATTATCTTCCGGACGTGCTGATGTTCACCGAGTCCTGGCTCTCTAACGATGTCCTGGACGCTGAGGGTAGCCTCCCCGGTTATATGCTCGCCAGAGCCGACCCCCCGTGCGAACGCTTAGGAGGTTGAGTCATTATCAATTGGAGAGAACATCTTAAAGCTCATTTGCTAGAAATAGTATTCGATGACAAAGGTGGATTCTTATCGGTGTGGTTGCCGCATCAACGACGGTCAGAAGTCGGTAATCATTGGAGAAGTCTACAGAGCGCCTATGAATTATGGAGTCGTTTTGCTAGAACTGCTCAAGAAATATAGTGCAGGTAAGAACCGTCTGATTGTTTGTAATTTCAACGCACCTGTGATTGAGTGGGAAAGCCTCTGCTGCCGATTTCCAAACTAAGCATTCGAATCACGCCTGCTGGAAATTGCCATGGATTGTTTCCTAACGCAGCACGTGTCCCGTCCGATCCGTTCAGTTCCCGGACAACCATTCAACACGTCCGACTTGGGGCTATTTCGCAATCCATCATGAACCTAAGCCCTCTATCTCGATGGGAAAAGTGATCACTACACTCCTTCGGTTCGCTGGAAGTCCATTCACGGACTGAGATTCGTCGCAATTACTGGAGGGCGGACTTAGACCGTCTTAAAGAAAAAGCGAGGGACGCCGATCGAACCATCTCCGTTAACGCTGACTTTGACGACACTAAGATTGACGCACTAGTTTACAGACATGTTTTCTTTCTCGGAAGCAGCTGCTTTCCAAAAGTCTCCCTTGATTTACATGGAGCTGCGAATCATGCCGAAACAGTGACGCAAACTATGGAATGGTTTCAAAATCACCTCGCTCACTGTAGATTATAACATATACAAGCTCCAGTGCAATCGGTTCACTTAAGCGAAAACAGACAAGCGCATGAAATACGAACGCTAATTTACCTGGAAGTCTAGAAGTAACCCTAAACAGCTGAATGGATACCTACGAAGGAGCAACAAAGCATGTACGTGTTTACCTACTCTCCTCTTGAGAACAACCGGTGATTTACTCCAAGAGGACTACGCCATAGCCAGTGCTCTTGCGGAACAGTTTACCTATGTTTACGAGGACGGAATAAGCCCCAAAGAAGCAGCAGGCCTGGAGAAGTGGTCTTACTAAAACCCTCTTCTAGAAGATATTGTTCTCAATCACAACAATATAAGCAACCTGCTTCAGAGACTAACGCTTGACATCTCTCGCGGCCCAGACGGAATGCACCCACTAATACTCAAAACAAAAGCTAAATACATTGCGGTGCCTGCCAGCGGCATCTATCGGCTCTTCCTTGATGGTGGACGTCTACCGTCAGTCTGAAAGATCGGACATGTTAAACCATTCTTTAAGAACGGAGATCGTAATGACCCTGCAAATTACAGACCTATATATATAAACCCAATCTAACGCAAGATCATGGAGAAGGCGATCAAGAGTGCCATTCAGGTACACCTGGAAAAGCTCGGCTCCATAACGGCTTGTCAAAATGGTTTCCAGAAGAAGAACCGATCACAAGCCTCGAATCTTCTAGTTGCCAGAGAGAAAATGGCCATGGCAGTGGATGATGATAAACGGCTGGATGTAGTCTACGTGTATTTCAGCAAAGCATTTGATAAAATTCCTCTTCATCTGGTTTTTCTCAAGCTACATAGATAAGGGATAAGGGGTAACCTTCTCTCCGAGATCGCTGACATCCTAATCAATCGATCCATGGTAGTCACGGTGAATGAAGCTCTCTCCCCATAAGTCTCGATGACCAGTGGAGTATCGCAGGGGTCCGTTCTCGGGCCACAGCTGTTTAAAGTCTTCATTAATGATCTTCCGCTCGCTTTGGATGGCGAATGCTTGCTGTATCCCGACAACCTCAAGACCTGGTCAGAAGTGGCAGCACTGAAGGCGCCGATAATATGCAAAGCATCTTGGATGAGCTTGAGGATTGGTCAATTAGGCGGAAGGTGCCGAGCAACAGAAGTAAATTCAATGTGTTCAACCAATCGGGTCTAAAGTTCCACATTGGGGGGTACCTGTTGAGAAACTCAAGTGACGAAAAGGACCTAAGAGTTGTTGGCAGGCGCAACCCCAAGTCTGTTTTGGACACAACCAGAAAAGTTACTTCCGCCTACATAATGTTCCGCTTAATCAAAAGATCCTTTGTTGGAATGACCTCCGTAATATTCAGACTACTGTTTACATCTCACGTCCGTCCCATTTTTGATTATGGACAACCTGCCACGTATCCACAATCGAAACTAGAGTGTGACTTAATCGATAAGGAACAAAGCTGATGTTCTCAGACTATTCTGGCTATCAGAGATTTACCATGAGATATTCGTATCCAGCGCCTGGGTCTATTTTGAATGGATTACCGGAGGCATCGTGGGGACCTGGTCGTAACCAGAAAAAATACTGAACGGCGAACTCAACGGAAGACCATCGAAGCATATTTGTCATCAACAAATATGCGCGACTAGAGGGCACAGTATGAAACTGTTCAAAACAAGAACGACACAGGTAAATGGTGTTCTTACAATTTTGTAGCGGAATTGTCACAGGAACTTTATACAGTAATGTTAAAAAATAGAAAGGCTCACTAAAGTCGGGTACAATAGGCACAAAAGTACGCAGTCACAGTACGCGCGAGTCTGACAGTCCTGTCTTTCACAATATTCTACTGCAATTTTGTCGCCGGCAATATCGTCGATTGTCGCTAGCAATTATGACTGAAAGAGAGTACTTGTCAGTTAGTACGCCGTCTTGTGAATATCAACCGAAGAACGAGAAACAGTCGGCGACACGAACAATTACAATGAGAAGTGCGTGGATGCGTAGTCAACGATGTATTTGAAACCAAAAAGAGAATACACGAATGTACAGGAGGTATCGCTATATAGAAACAATTTGAAACAGGTAAAACAAATCATCTGAAGTTATGTACAATGTTGAACGCCACAATACGCCCCCTAGAGCGTTCGTAGGAGCGAGATCGCTCCAGAAGCATAATCGGGTAGTAGGGGAGGGGATTAGTTGGGACAGGTGTCGGCGTTGCGATGGCATGTTGGAAAGAGAGGGTTACGGGTTTAAGATATACAGGCTCCTCGGTAAATGTAGGCTTTAGTCCAGTGGTTCTCACCTTTTTTTCACTCACGACACACTTAGGATATCTGAAAAATTTGGCGACACACCTTGACCAAAAAACTTAGTTTGGTTAAATTTTATTTTCAACGTTTAAAATTTCAATGCGATGGTTGAGCTTGCTTTCGAGAGCAGATAAGATCGAAACCTGGCTCTAATGCTGAAAAACAAACAGGCATTTCGTCGTCTAATCAAAGGAGTCGCGCTCTCTTTTTTGATTTGATTTTAGTCAAAGCTGAAAATCCGAATTGACAGAACCAGGATGACGCGAATGGCAAAATGATCTTGACTGCTTTCAAACGGAGTGCTGGAAATAACTGCTTCAAGCAGAGCCAAAATTCGTCCAAACTGTTTTTGGCAAATCCCAGTCAATGAAATTTGTCATTTCTCAACTCAATCAGCTCTTCTTCCTCTTCACACGATAGATTTGATATCTCATTGCTTCCAAATGGAATGATCACCCAGTCATATTCGTCGATAGAAAGTGATGGAAACTAATGGTGAATTTCTGATTGGAGGCTCGTCAGTGTAGAAATGATGTCGTCAGCGATTATGCTCTTCGATTGAGAATCGTTGACGGAAGGAAAGCAATCAAAAATACCCTTTGATACTTTGTTTTTCCATAGCGTCAGTTTTTCATCAAAAGACTTCAGTTTGGATATCGACGAGATGATGTTTTCTGATGGTCCTTGCAGGCTCAATTTGAGAGAATTCTGTTTATCAAACAGATCGGAGAGAAACTGAACTTTGAGCCACCAAGTCTCGTCACGAAGATCGAATCCAAAATCCGTTTCCTCGACTTCCAAGACTGAGATTACTTCGACTTTGAGATGAACGAGACGCTTTAAAACTTTTCCTTTCGACAGCCAACAAACTTTGGTGTGGTAAAGCAGAGATTTGAAGTCGGGATCCATGGCATCGCAGAGTCAAGCGAAAATTCTTGAATTAAGCGGCCGAGACTTGATGAAGTTCACTACTCTAACAGCTTGATTCAAAACTGAGTGCAAATTTTCCGGTAATGATTTGGCGGCGAGAGCTTCAC
>JALGAQ010000009.1:1299453-1329422 GCA_028829895.1 Sinotaia quadrata | reverse complement strand
GAGAATACCACAGTGTTGACATTGGGTTATAAATATATATATATATTAAATATAATTGGCATGGATTATAAAGTCCGTTTAGTGGCTTCTGAAACACCTTTAATGAACGGCAGTACACTAGTTTGAGTGTTGGTGGATACGAAATTATTCATCGATTGCTAGCATTGACAAAGCCACTGGATGAAGCATTATTTCCGATTATGGAATGTAGGTATTACTTTTCCACACGTTGCAATTCTGATGAGATGCAGTGTGTGAGCACAAGGTGCTCGTGTGCTTGAACAGAGCTTCTTTGATAGCTACGAATGGTTACTTTTGAAAGAGCACATGGTCAGTCGTTGTGGGCTGACGATAGACAGTGGTGATGGATAGTGATGAATATAAGACATTGTTCAATCGTGCAAAATATTGCGTTGAGCAAATAATAAAAAGCATCTTACAATTTCCAAACACAGAACTGTTTAATTTAGAATGGTTTCCGTGCGAACAAAAGGAGGATTTAGGAACAGATATACTGTATCTTTATATGAAAAACATTGGACAAGTAGTATTCGGGAACTAAAGTCAACCTCCGAGGTTCTGATTGCGTTTTTTGAAACACGCATGTATGCTCACGGCAAGAGCATATGCTCATGCATTCTACGACATTTTACGAGGATTTGTCCGTTAATTCAATATGCGACGAAAATCAATGTGCATCAAGCTAAGGTTTTCAATTCAAGAGTGTGAATGTCTTGCGTAGTTTGGAGGAGGACAAGAGAATAGGGATAAAATATTCCATTGGCATACGGATTTGCATCAAGTTTAATAAAACAACAAATAAAATGAAGACAGTACATGGTATGCAATGGTGTCAATCGCATATGAACAAGGCGCGTTCGCCATATCATTCATAAACTTCCTCTTATATTTGATCTCTCCATGGGCTTCAATGGTTTTGCTGCCCATCCATTCTCCAAGCTTTATTTTTATCAAACAAAAATTAGGAATTGAAAAACAGCAATTTTACCGTTGTTATTCCCGACGAAAGTTTTTTCGAGTGTGACCGATGGTTCGATGAATATGGCGTGGGCAGTCTATGTAATTAATCTCATACCCACAGTTCGAAATACTATCTTTTGGGAGCCTTTCTTTCAGGTGCATAAAAAGTGCCACCGCAGAATTTCTTTTTACTCTATACTACACTGAATTTGATCTTGTTGGTTATAGTTTGAGAAGAATGCGGTTTATAAGGAATGAGCACTGATGCAAACAAAATTAAATTGCGATTTTTGCTTGAGGGCATTCTACTTATGAAGCTGTTGTCTAGCGAGGCTTTTCGGCAGCCTTTAAAACATTTTGCAATGTGAGGGGGTCCACAAACTTGCCTCTGGCTTGTTAGGGATGCTACGAATAATCTTTGGGCGGTTCTCATTGGGTACATTATTGATGGTAATGAAAGCCCTATATAATTTCTTTGTTAGATTACTCGGCTCATGCTTGGACGCCTTGGTTTAAAGGGACATTACGCTGCTCGATAAAGTACACCTTCGCGCGACAAACTTAGTCGTCGCTCTTCGCAGATTACTATACGAACCGCGCCTGTCACATTTCAAACTTGTCACTCTAAACAAAAGACGCACTCGTGGAGAATTCATCCTGGAGTACAGAATCCTACACTCTCCAAACCACATCTGTTCTAATAGCGCTTCGCGTGTAAAACAAGAATCCAAGCAGCCCCACTAATCATACCACATTCGCGTCTTGATTGTCGCCGGTATTTTTATGCTGTTCGTGTTTGGTTTCTCTGGATCTTACTACCAGAAAATCTTGTGAGTTCTTCTTTTGAAACTACATTCAATCAAAGTTTAGATGTTTTCATGTTGACAAATGTTTCAATTCCCGCCACTTATTGAACGAGTAAGTAAATGTACCATGAAGGATTCATTTCAGTGTGACTCTACATTTGTCATCCTATGGCTTTTGTAAAGCTTATGCTTTTTGCAACATAAAAACTTTGAATCCTTTGAATAATTTGAATAGTCTACCAATGAGCTGCTCCACTGTCGCTTTTCTGCCCCCTATCTCGCTACAAAATCTCTTGGCTAATTTAATCGTGAATTGAATGACACTTTTGAAAATCTGCACATAGTTCACTGAAATATGAGCTTACATTCCTTCCCTGTCCGTCGGTTTCCTATAGATCGATGTTTTCATACCGATTTCCCCTGTTCTGTGAACCAAACTATCAAGAAACTTGAGTCTACCGAATTCACTCTCTAGATCAATTGTGAAATCTAACTTAGAACTGATCCTCTGATCCATCCAGTGATGTTCAACGTGTCTTACACGTCTCGTAACTGTTGTATTGCACAGAGATAGGTAAATACTCCCGAACCTACAAAAAGCGAGGTGCCTTTCAATATTTCCACAATCATCGAATTCGTTCTACTACCTAGCACGTCATCTGCTTTTAACAGTCGTTTGAGTGCATTTGTATACAGATCATTTGTCAACGCTTTACGTCGTTTCGTGATTTGTTTAATTTTTTCGGTTAATTCAAAGGCATTCATTATTTGGAATTGATTTTGGATCGGGCGCAGCCGAAGATGTTTGTCAAGTATTTTGCTCAGTCATGGATGACGGAAATAATTCCTTATTTGTTTTAAACTTAATAAGTTTATTAATTAGCTACCTTCAGTCTCGAAGGTCTATGGCCTTTGTCATCCCAGATAATTTTTGTCTGTTGTTCCTTATTCTTTCTAATTATCCGTTTCTTGAGTGCGGGCATATTTTCTCAATATTTCTTCCATGAATACTTGTAACTTAATAACTGAAGTGAAGTAAGAGCAGAATGAGATACATACCGACGTCTATCCAACATTTTTCGAAATGCGATTGAACTTAGGTGCGATTCGTCGGTTTTATATACGTTCAAAACGTGTCCGGGTTTGGGATTAGTCACTGAGCAGCAACGATCTCGAAAATATGAGTCAGCGATAAGCCTCATCGACAATTTGTTAAGCAACACATGGTATAAATCAACATAAAAGTTTAGAACAGCGTCAAAATTATCAGCATTTTAGAAAAGTACGAATGCCAAATTTTTAGGCTATTTGTCAATATCTATATTAATAAAATCAATATTTGCCAGTCAACAACAATATGGCTTAATTATTCTTAAAATGAGACGAAAAAAGTGTGCTACGTTCTAAGCAATAACTTACTGAGGTAATAAAACAAACAAAAAACTTTCTTAATGAAGTTGTAAATGAAGCAAAACCAGAAACAAGACTGACCTAAAAATAAATGGTTTCTCTTTATCTATGACTAGCAAATAATTAATCTTAGTTGAGATTAAGAAAAAGCGCTATTCTCTAAATAAAACTTACTGAGGTATTAAATATACGAAAAAGATCTTAATCAAGATATAACTGAAGTAGAGCAGAAACAGAGACCTACCGTCTTCTAGCCCACATGTTTCTAACTGCATTTGAGCAAAGAATCGTTTCGTCGGTTTTTTAATACGTTCATAACTTGTCGAGATTTAAGATTAGTCAATGAGCCGCATCGATCTCGAAAACATGAGTCAGCACTAAGCCTCAATGAAAATTTGTTAATCAATACATACTACCATGGTATAACTCAAAATAAAAATTTAGAACCGCGTCATAATAATCGGCTTTTTAAACAAGTCAAATGGCATACTTTTAAGGTTGCTTGACAAAGCATATACAGTAGCTAAATTAAAAATAACGACGTGGAAACTTCCTGTGATATGCAGTTTAGCCTTTGAAAATGCAATAGAATCTGGTACTATTTATAACAGTTTATGCCGAACGTCAGATTTGGATTTTGCTTGCGTTTGATTAATAATAGTTGATGCCCCACGTCAACTCGTTAAGCCAGCGTTTCGATTAGCAAATGAGAAGCGTGATTAATTTTATTATATAATATCTACTTTTGTTAAAATAATAATAATAATAATAATAATAATAATAATAATAATAATAATAATAATAATAATAACAATAACTTTATTCGCAATTTTACAACGAATTCTCAGTGCACATAACTTCACCCAAAAATTGATGCAAAGGAAAAAAGTATTTACATTGAAGCAGGGGACTTAATATTGCAGAATAAATTTGGAATAATCAGCCAGCAGTTTACAACTTTGAAGATAAAATTTAATTGTTTTGTGAAAAATACTTCCGATTTTGTGTTTCAGAAATCTATCGCAATGGAAAAGCAACAGTGAATTTTCATAAGTTTTTATCCTGGCAAACAAAATCATTGGGGGCGTCTGGTATCACACTTATTCAAACATTGGGTAAGGAAATTATGGAGGGAGTGGTTAAGGCCTTTCACCAAATTCGCAGTAAACGGTCGCCAGCCATGAAGTGCCGCTTCACCAAATCACTGAGCTGATTGAAAGTCAGCGCACTACGTAGCATAGCTTTCTTATTTTCGTAAATACGGAATCAATATGAGCTGAAAACTTGAGATTAGAAGATAAGTAAACTCCAAGGTATTTAAAATAGTGACCTTAGGAAGATTGGTATCACAGGAAGAAATGGGAGTAGTCAAAACTTTGGATGAAGATTTCAGTAGAAAATCTATTTCAAAGCACTTATTCACTTTGAAACTTAATCTCATCCTGCTGATGTCCCCTGCAAAGCCATCGACGAACATGCTGAGAGTTCTCAAATCGATAGCTACAGTAGAATGTAAATGGGCTACCACCATGTAATCAGCAAACTTGATAACTGAGTTGATTGGAGTTCCCCGGAGATAGTTCACATATATAGAGAAGAGAAGCGGAGTTAAAATACCACCTGTAAGAACGTCATGTCGAACTCAAAGAAGTGGAGAGGATTTACCACTGATAAAAGTGCATTGCTTAATATTTGATATTTAATCGTACATCCCGCTAAACACGTTTGAATCTAAGCCAAGTTTAGTCAAATTCGCAAGAGGTACATTTTTATCAACCGTATTGAAAGCGCTGCTAATCTCAAAGAAACAGGACGGAACATGTTTTATTAATGTTTTATAAACTCAATGAGTTATTATTTAGAAAGCATTGCCGTTTTTCCGTCTCAATTTAAGAATAATTATTCCATGGTCTTGTTGACGAGTAAGTATTGATTTTTGCTACGAATGATATTGAAAATTGCCTAAAAATTTGGCATTCAGAATTGTTTAAAAAGCTGATTATTATGTCGCGGTTCTAAACTGTTATATTAAGGTATACCGTGGAAGCATGTATTTAATATCAAATTATCGATGAGTCTAAGCGCTGATTCATGTTTCCGAGATCGATGAGGCTCAGCGACTAATCCCACAACTCGAAAAGATTTGAGCGTATAAAAAAACCAAGGAATCAAACATCTACCTAACAGTAGTTCGAAACATGTGGGCTAGAAACCGTTAGGCCTCGGTTTGTGCTCCTAATTCAGTTACAACTTCATTAAGAACGTTTTCAATTGTTTAATACCTCAGTAAGTTATTGGTCAGAATATAGCGCTTTTTCTTAATCTCAAATTAAGCACAAATGTTTTCTAGTCTTATTAACGAGAAACTATTTATTTTATAAGGTCATTCTTGTTTCTGCTTTTCCTTCATTTACAACTTGATTAGGAAGGTTTCATTTGTTTTACCACATCAGAAAGTTATTATTTAGAAAGTAGCGCACTTTCTTCCTCTCAAATTTAGAACAGATATTCCATGGTCCTTTTGACGAGTAACTATTGATTTCATTACGCATTGTACTGTCAAGGATCCTAAAAAAAATTGGAATTTAGACTTCTTTCAAAAGCTGATTATTATGACGCGTTTCTAAACTGTTATCTTGAGTTATACCGTGGTAATATGTATTGTTTACCAAATTGTCGACAAAGCTTAGCCCGGACACAGGTTTTCGAGATCCATCCGGCTCAGTGACTAATCTCACACCCCCACATGATATAAATGTAGAAAAAACCGACAAATCGCAACTCTGCTCAAACGCATTTCGAAAACTGTGGGCTAGAAGCCGGTAAGTATCTGTTTCTGCTGTCACTTTAGTTACAGCTTGCTGGATAACGTACTCGTTTTTTTTATACCTCAGTAAGTAGTCGTTTAGAAAATAGCGCTTTTTCTTAATCCCAATGTAAGAACAATTATTTCCTAGTCTTGCTAACGAGAAACTACTTATTTTATTTGATCAGTCTCGTTTCTGCTTTTGCTTCCTTTACAAGTTGATTAATAACGTTTCATTTGTTTTATTAACGAAGTAAGTTATTGTTTTGAAAGTAGCGCTCTTTCTTCTTCTCAGAGTAAGAATAATTTTTCCATAGTATTGTTGACCAGTAACTATTGATTTTTTTACGAATGTAATTGACAAATCGCTTAAAAAAATATGGCATTCAGATTTTTTAAAAACCTGAATATTTGACGCGGTTCTGAACTGTTATCTTGTGTAATACCATGGTAGCATGTATTGATTAATAAATTGTCGATGAGGCTTAGCACTGAATCATGTTTTGGAGATCGATGCGGCTCAGTGACTAATCCTACACCTCGACAAGATTTGAACGTATAAATTACCGACCAATCGCACATCCCCGCAACGGCAGTTCGAAACCTGTGGGCCAGAAGCCGGAAGGTCTCTGTTTCTGCTCCTACATCAGTAACAACTTGAATATGTACGTTATCATTTGTTTAATACCACAGTACGTTATTGTTTAAAAAATAACGTTTTTTCATAATATCAATGTTAGAACAATTATATTCTAATCTTTTTACAGAAAAACTATATATTTTATTAGGTAAGTCTTGTTTCTGCTTATGCATCATTTACAAATTGATTAGAACGTTTCGTTTGTTTAATAACCTTAGTAAGTTATTATTTAGAAAATAACGCTCTTTCTTCGTCACATTTCTAATAATAATTATTTCATAGCATTGACGAGTACCTATTGATTTTATTACGAATGATTTTGACAATATGCCTAAAAAATATGGCATTTAGACTTGTTAAAAAGCTGACAATTATAACGCGATTCTAAACTGTTATCTCGAGTTATACCGTGGTCACATGTATTGATTAACAAATTGTCGATGAGTCTCGGCGCTGACTCATGTTTTAAATGTATCGATGCGGCTGAGTGTCTAATCTCAACTCGACATGATTTGAATGTATAAACAAAACCGAGGAAACGCACCTCTGCTCAACCGCAGTTCGAAACATGTGGGCTAGAAGCCGGTAAGACTCTGTATCTGCTCTTGCTTCAGTTACAGCTTGATTAAGAACGTTTTCCTCTGTTTAATACATCAGTAAGGTATTGTTTCTAAAATAGCGCTTTTAATTAATCTCTAAGTAGGTACAATTGTTTGCTAGTCTTGTTAACGAGAAACTATTTATTTTATTAGGTTACTCTTGTTTCTGTTTTTGCTTCATTTACAACTTGATTAAGACTGTTCGAATTGTTTTAATAACTCATAAGTAACTGTTTAGAAAGTAGCGATCTATCTTCTTCTCATTTTATGTACAATTATTGAAAAGTCTTGTTTTCGAGTAACTATCGATTTTTTTACGAATGATGTTGACAAATATCCTAAATACTATGTCATTTAGACTTATTTAAAAAGCGTTTCTGAACTGTTATCTTGAGTTATACCATGTTAGAATGTATTGATTAACAAATTTTCGATGAATCAAACCGTGGGCTCATGTTTTCGATATCGATGCGGTTCAGTTACTAATCCCACACCTCGTCAAGATTCGAACGTATAAAAAAACGACGAATCGCACCTCTGCTCAACCGCAGTTCCAAACGTGTGGAATAGAAACCGGTAGGTCTCTATTTCTGATGTTACTTCAGTTAAAGCTCGATTAACAACGAGTTCGTTTGTTTAATACCTAGAGATTATTGTTTGCAAAGTAGCGCTCATTCTTCTTCTCATTTTAAGAATAATTACTGAATAGTCATGTTGACGATTAACTGTTGATTTTATTACTAAACATAATGAAAAATAGAATAAAACTGATGGCATTTCGAATTATTAAAAAGCTGATTATTACGACGTGGTTCTAAACTGTTATCTCAGTTATACCATGGTAGCTTGTATTGATTAACATCCCACATCTTGACCAGATTTGAACGTACAAAAAACCGACGACTCGCACCTCTGCTCAACTGTAGTTCAAATAATGTGGAACGGAAGCCGGTAGGTCTCTGTTTCTGCTCTTACTTCAGTTATTGCTTGATTATGAACGTTTCCGTTTCCTAATACCTCAGAGAGTTGTTGTTTAGTATAAAGGGCTTTTTCTTACTTTCAGAGTAAGAACAATTATTTCCTAGTCTTGTTACCGAGAAACTAATTATTATATTAGGTTGGTCTTTTTTCTACTCTTGCTTAATTTACGACTTGATTAAGAACCTTTCGTTCGTTTTAGTACCTCAGTAATTCATTGTTTAGAAAGTAGCGCTCTTTCTTCGACTCAATTTAATAATAATTATTCCATAGACATGTTGACGAGTAACTTTTGATTTTATTACGAATGATATTGAAAAATAGCCTAAAATATATGGTATTTGACTTGTTTAAAATGCTGATTATTATGACGCGGTTCTAAACTGTTAAATTATGTTATTACATGTTAGCATGTTTTGATTAACAAATCGTCGATGAGGCTTAGCGCTGACTCCTGTTTTCGAGATCGATGGGGCTCAGTTATTAATCGCGAACCTCCACAAAATTCAACCTTGTAAAAAACCGAGGAATCGCACCGAAGCTCAACTGCATTTCAAAAAATATGGGCTCTAAGCCGGTAAGTCTCTGTTTTTGATCTTACTTCAGTTACTGCTTGATTAAGAACTTTTCCTTATCCTAATACCTTACAAAGGCATTTGACATGGTCAGTCGAACTGGATTATACAGGCTCCTGAATAAATTCGGTTGCAATCTAAAACTGCTGCAAATGATTATCGCCTTCCATGAAGATATTCAAGTCACTGTGCAATACGAGGTCTCAACCGCAAACGCATTCCCTATTAAGAATAGAGTAAAGCAAGGTTTTGTGCATACACCAACACTTTTTGGAGTTTTCTTCTCTCTGCTGCTCAGAAATGCCTACAAGAATTCAAACGATGTTATTTTCCTTTACAACAGGAGTGATGGTGTATTATTCAACCCAGGAAGACTTTGTGGGAAAAACAAAAGCAGGAAAGTGTTCATTAGGAAGTTACACTTTGCGGACGATGCGGCTTTGACGGCTGATTCTGAAGAAGGACTGCAGCAACTAATAAGTTGCTTTGCCAATGCTTGTAAGGAATTTGGGCAGACCATTAGCTTAAACAAAAAAGTTCATGGGCCCAGGGGTTAGAATTGTGACGGAAATTCAGATTGATGGACACACACTAGAGGTAGTAAATGAGTTCTCCTATCTGGGATCCACTATCTCTAGTAACCTCTCCCTTGATTCCGAAATAAGCAAGCGTATTGGCAAAGCAGCAACAATGATGTCGCCGCTCAATACACGCATCTGGAGGAACCCGATGCTGACTACAAACACGAAGATGTAAGTCTACGGGTCTTGTGTGCTGAGCACCCTCCTCTACGGCAGTGAAACGTGGTCGCTGTATTCACGCCAGCAACGCAGGCTCAACATCTTCCATCTACGTAATCTGCGAAGAATATTACGCATAAATTGGCAAGACCACATTTCAAACAATGCCGTTTTGCAGCGAGCCGGACTCCAAAGTTTGTTCGCTCTCCTGACTCACAGACGTCTGCGTTGGCTCGGCCACGTGAAGCGAATGGATGAAAATCGCATACCAAAGGCTGTGCTGTTTGGTGAGCTAGCAAATGGTTTGAGGTCAGTTGGAAGACCAAAGCTACGCTATCCTGACATCTGCAAACGAGATATGAAAATTGGAGGAATCGACGTGGCAAATTGGGTAGAACATGCAGCGGACCGAAAGAACTGGAGGAACCTCATCAAGACAGCAGCTGCAAATGTCGACCAAGACCACGTGAAGCCTCAGATCAGGAGAACAACGGGACAAAGTTTTTGTCTCCGAAATCAAGCACCTGTTGCTTGTAGTAACTGCGGAAAACTCTGCCTGTCTATCATAGGCCTCTACAGCCACAGACGACGGTGTGGTAAATAAAATAAACGAAATCACAAAAACATGGTGTGAATATATGTGCGCAAATGGAAAAAGGAAGAAACTGGAAGTACAGACTAAGTTCAAAGATAATTAAAAAATATCTGAGGAGACAAAGACCAAGGTCATTCGAGACTGACGGTAGCCAAGACTTGTTGACGACTAACTATTAATTTTATTACGAATGATATTCACAAATAGCATAAAAATATGGCATTTAGACTTGTTTAAATAGCTCATTCTTATGACGCTTTTCTAAACCGTTATCTTGAGTAATACCATGGTAGAATGAATTGAATAATAAATTGTCGATGAGTCCCAGCTTTCACTCATGATTTCGAGATCGATGCGGCTAAGTGACTAATCCCACAAATCCGCAAGATTTGAACAAAAAAAAAGACGAATCGCACATCTCTTCCAAAGCATTGCGAAAAATGTGGGATTGAAGCAGGTAAGTCTATGTTTCTTCGTAAATTTTAGTTACAGCTTGATTAAGAACGTTTTCATTACGTAATACATCTTGGAGTTATTTTTTTATAAAATAGGCCTTTTTCTGACTCTCAAACTAAGAACAATTATTTCCTAGTCTTACTAACGAAAAACTAATTATTTTATTAGGTCAGTCTTCTTTCTGCTTTTGCTTTATTTACAACATGATTAAGAACGTTCCATTTGTTTTATTACCTCAGTAAACTATTGTTTAGAATGTACCGCTGTTGTACCTTATACCTTGTTGTCGAGTAACTATTGATTTTAGTACGATTGATATTGAGAAATAGTCTAAAAAATTTGCCATTTAGACTCTTCTAATAGTTGATTATTATGACGCGTTTCTAAACCATTATCTTTTGGTTATACCATGGTAAAATGTTTTGAATAACAAATTGTCGATTATGCTCAGCGCTGACTCATGTTTTCGAGATCGATGCGGCTCATTGACTAATCCCACAACTCGACAAGATTTGAGAGCATAAAAACCGACGAATCGCAACTCTGCTGAATGGCAGTTCGAAACGCTTCTGCTCTCACTTCATTTACAACTTCATTAGGAACGCTTCATTCGTTCAATCTCTCATTAAGGTATTGTTTAAAAATAGCGCTTCTGCTCAATCTCAACGTAAGAACAATTATTTCCTAGTCTTTTTTTAACGAGATGCTATTTGTTTTATTAGGTCAGAATTGTTTCTGCCTTTGCTTCATTTGCAACTTGTTTGAGAACGTTTCTTACGTTTTATTACCTCAGCAACCTATTGTTTGGCAAGTAACGCTATTTCTTCGTCTCATTTTAAGAATAATTATTCCAAAAATTTGTTGACGAGGAACTATTGATTTCATTTGGATTGATATTGACAAAAAGCACACACAGAGTTGCCAAACGGTGTACAAAGTTTGTTCGACAGTGTAATTTTGAACCAAACAAATGTAGTACAATGGTTTTCCGTCATTGACGCTAAAGTGCTTGAAGCTGCGACTTAGAGCATTGCACTACTTGGCGGTCATTATAATGTGCCACAACCACCGAAGATGACCATTGATCAGTGTACGATACTGCCGGATGATGGTATTTATCACAAGGTAAACACATTCTAGGAAATCAGTTCGTTTGTCAACATTATGTTTTAGATTCCGCTTGACTTGCATTTTTTAAAATTCTTCATGGATTTGCAACTGATTGTAGCTGTTGGTGACTTGACCCAGCACTTCTTACTACTTTTTGCTGTCGATTGCATACAAACATACATATCCGTACATACATATCCGCATTGAATATGTATGCGATTGATGCACAGCACGCTTAGATTGATGTATCAATAGACGATAACGACCTCGAGGTCCTACTTCATTATGTACTGCAAGTTCCGTATGGCAAGCTAGTTGAGTCACCAGTGAGCGATGCTAAGCACTAACAATGGGTTGTTCAAATTATACGGATAATGATCGGCAGTACTAATATTGTTAAAAATGCATTACAGTTTTTTATATTAGGAATTTCCGTCTGTAATATGTGATTCCGCTTGGGTTACGTACATTACTTTTATATCTGCAAAGAGTGATACTTTTACCCATTTCATGATTATTCTTTATGAAATTCGCAGTTAATCGCAGCATTTTGTTTCAATGATTTATAATAGCAATTTTCTTAATAAGTGATAGGACAATACTGAGAATGGTTTAGAGGAATGTAGGTATTGAGAAATTAAGAGAGTCATCACAGTGAGTTCGACTTTAATCCGACCTAAGCACGCTAAAATCGAACTCCATTTATGACTACACGAAGCTGATCAACGCATAAACAAGGAATGTTCTGGAACGTAACTTATACAGTCCACCATAAGATTCCGCAGCTGATCGCTAGATGTAAAATTTCAATGTCCACTTGAGTTTTTATATTCATGTGAATCGGTTCACCCCAGATTCCCTGCAAAAGAGCGATAGATATTTAGTGGAAATTCGCACAGGCAGAAGAGTTTTGTAGCTACTGTGATATTTCGCCAACTGCTGTACTCTGGCCGAACTATTAGTTTAATGGCGAAAATATGTTTGCTGCTTTAAAAATATGCTCTAATATGCTTCAGAATCTGAAGGGAGATTACTACATGTAATTTGTTTCAGATAAGGTTTTTTTGCGCCTGCTGGTTATGTTTGAATATGATACGAATTTTGGGCACGCAGCTGAAACCTTGTCAATTAAAATTAGGTTGGTTGAATGTAATAGTCAGATCAAATTCTCTACAAGCATTGTTAAAACAGTCAAATAGTCGCATTGGCCATTATTCAGAATCGATAGTTAGAGCCCCAACGTAATTTAACAGTATCTCAATCACAACCTATTTCCGAATTTCTGTGCTTGCTCAGAGCCATGCGAGATAGAATACTTGACCGTCAATTTCTTTTTGAATGAATGTGGTAGCAATAATCAGATGCCGCACAATGAAAGTACACGCACACGAACCTCGTACCCACCGATTATACTGAAAATTTGTCTGATCTTTAGCCTACATAAAAAAATAGAAGCCTGCTTGTATGTGTGACATTGAACATCTATTCAACATGTGAAGCAATCTTCGGAGCGCGGGTAATTTTTTCGTTACTCAAAACAGTCCAGTTCGATTGATCAAGTTCCATCCATGTTTTAGGACAAAGTAGGAAAAATTTTTTAGTTACGAAAGTTGTTGTTGCTAAGTTAGAGAAGCCCGAATTAGAGGTTTTAGGAATTTTAGCTGTGATTCCATGTCACTTTGGATTTTTTTTCAACTTTGAATTCTCTGGAGAATTCTCAAATTCTGCGAGTGTTGGTGCTGTTATTCCTGCCAACCTCGCGGTGATTATTCTGAGCATTATTCATCTCAGATAAATGAAGGATTGCTTAATGATTACATTATTATTATTTTAGCATATAAAGCGCCAGCAGGAAAACCGCAATCGTTCGAGTAGTGCACCTTGCAATAACTCCCGATTATGTAGACTTCATCTGAAATGGTGTCACCCTACGGTGACGCGCCAAGTGCGATCCACTAAGTGGATCCGTTTAAAAGCATTTCCGTTTCGGTCTAGGTTAAAATTTTGCTAAGAAAAACTTCATGATCGAACTCATCGGATTATTTGCCAAAGCGTATCAGTATACAATTCATGTGGTACTGTTTCACCCTGGTTTCAATCCATCTCCTCCTTGATAGTGCAAAGCTTTCCTTAGAAAGATAGACCGCTCCGGATGGAAGATGAGGAGTCGGTAACTCAAACACTAGACCATGAAATAGAAGTATTACCGTGCTCACCCAGGTTTGATTAGGACCAATACAGCAAAGTTGCAACACATCATCGAATAGCTTTGTGAAGGACATAACGACCTATATGAGGCATAATCTACTATATGAAGGACAAAAGTAAGTGAAATAATTTTGACTCGCCTGATTCAACAAAACCAGTTCCAATGAGTTTGTTTGACGTACGTCTCAAAATGGGCGCGCATTTTGGGAAACAATGTGCGGTTGCGAAATCGGCACTAAGAACCTATAGTCTTCTTCTTAAACAAAGATTTATGCGGACAGAACAACTGTATAATAGATCTGCGTAGTAAACTTGGCCAACGGGAAAAACAAAAGTGAATTTATTATGGCCTCTGGCAAAAGAAGAGGAACCACGAAAATGGACAAAACAATCAAACTATAAAACAAGGGTAAATAATTTCTCATTCATTACATCGCATTATGTTTACCTTCGTAAAAACTCCACTGAGTTCCCAACCTAGTCACCTCCTTCATACCAGAAGTTCAATCAAATATTTTAAAATTTCTCAACATACTATTATCATAAACCCAAGTATATTTTAAATATCGGGTAGCAGAAAATCTCTCCTGAACTCCGACATACTGTCCCGTCCAAACATAAAACATCCCGTTGAAGCTGGCTTCTCCTGACATCTTTACCGTAAAGCATGGTGGACAACAAGTCGTTCACTATCTTATATAGCTTCAAAATTGATGTAAGTTATCTCTGCGACACATGCGTATAACTAAAAAAAATCAACTCAATTTTCGCACCTAATGTTTGCTGAATACAGTGAGCATAAATTTTCGGGTTCATTTCTTGTCATTGGAGCATTCCTCCTAATATGTTGGTGATTGTCCACTCTTGTTCGTGCTCAGCCCATAATGTGCTGAAAATAATAGACCTTCTGGAGAAGGAATTTGACGGCAAGATATATTATCGTCTTGCTCTCCTTTGTTCTGATGTGTTAACTGTAGCATCCTTCTTCTTACGATAGATAACATATTGAAAATGAGCGACTTTGATTTTCGTGGCACGATGTTTTTCAGGTGATGAATATTCCATTACCATCCGGATATACTGGGAAAATTTTATATTAAATGCCCCAAGAGACCAAGATATAAATGCGTCGTAAACTTCCAAAGCGATATTTATCCCTTAGTCCCAGCTTCATTAGTATGGTCGAACCTTTCCTAAGGTACCTCTTTACTAAGGTACGTAAACGGTGATACCATGGGAATTAGAATGTCCTGCATTGTAAGAAATTTTGTTCATTCAGGTTGATATGCAGCTTTTTCAACCTGTACTGTCGTATAATCAGTCGAGATTATCTTGATGATTATTAGCGTCTTCTAAGCTTTTAACGTCTCTCCACACTTTCAGTTGCTTGCGAGGGGCAAACATTTTATTCCGAAGGGCGTTTAGGAAAACCGCATTGGTTCGAGTGCAGCAGCTTGCAAAAACCCGGAGTGTGCAGACTTCATCTTTCATGGTGGCACACTACGGTGACTCGCCAAGAACGATCCACTGAGTGGATCCGGTTAAAGACATTTCCATTTAAGTCGAGTTTAAGAGTTTTCTAAGAAAAACTTCATGATCGAACTCATCGAAGTATTTGCCAAAGTGGATCAATCTTCAATTCAGGGGGTACTGTTTCATCCTGGTTCCACACCATCTCCTTCTTGATACTGCGAAGATTTGCTTAAAAAGCTATACTGCTCCGATGAAAGATGAGAAGTCGTGTAAATCAAAGTCCAGACCAGGTGATAGAAGTAATAACGTGCACCTATGTTCTCGTACTTAAACAAACATTGATGCGGGCAGAACACCTGTATAATAAATCCGCGTAGTATACTGAAATAACGGGAGAAACAACTGATGTGTTACCTTGTGGTTATGTTAAAACCAAGGCCTAGTGCACAACCAACAGCTGGCCATAGAATAATCAACCACAAAAATGGACAAACTGTAAAAATGAGTACATAATTTTTCTTCATAACATCGCATTACGGTTTTTTTTTCTGCAAACACTCGACTGAGTTCCTAACCTAGTCACCTGCGTCATACCAAAATTTCAATCCAATATTTTAAAATTGTTCACTATGCTGTTATCATAAACTCAAGTTTAATTTATATATCTGGTAAGAGACAATCTCTGCTGAATTGCAACATACTGTCCCGTCTAAACATAAATCATACCGTTGAAGCTGGCTTCTCCTGACGTCTGTATACTGGAGCAAGCTGGAAAACAAGTTGCTCACCATCATAGGATATCTAGCTTCAAAATTGATGTAAATTACCCGACACATGCGTTGTGAAGCGAATGTTCCATTCTCCAAGACCTAACACAAAGGCTGCTTATCATGTGATTCTCGAAGTATCCAGCTGCTTTCACGGCCGGTCAACTAAATAGTTTCAATGCATTGTCAACAGGCTGCATCAGCAGCAATTAGGTAGAATCCTGTGTATGCGGCTCTGTTGGAATTTTTATTTAGGGTTCCATCTAGATTGAATGACATCCCACATTCCCGACGGAAGAATCAGTTTTTATTCGTTGTCTCTACAGTAAGTCTAAATCAAAGCGGACTTCTACCGTTTAATTGTCACCAAGAATTGATGTAGTTGGCCCACCTGTTGATATTACTACGCGTGTAGGTTGACTGGTGACATCAAAAGCTCATCCCCGAGGGTATCATGGTGAACATTCCTATAGGCCAGTTAACGGCGTGCAGCAACTGTATCCAATAAATTTTAGCTACATTAACAAAAATGCAAACATGCTAATTCGCTTCCTTCCTGATGCATTTATCAATTGAATCAAATAGACCACATAGACTTCATTGCGACATTAAGTGGCCGCTTAGAGAGCAGTCGTCCATGCTGAAATGCAATCATCGAGCTAAGTCATACATAACCATATGCTGGAATTCATCAATGATGGCACAGAGAGTTACCATGACGTCGTCCAGGGAACACTCAGGCTGAAACCTAACAGAATCGCAGCAGAAGCCACCAAATGTTCAGGTCAACATTGAAAAATTAATGATTAGAAAATTGCTCAAACGTTCGTGGCTAGTGTTGGCGGCATATTTGCCGATCTCAGCCCAATTTACGTGAATATTCCAACTCGTGTCAATAGTGTATAAGAGGTGCATAATTCACCCACGGAGAAGCTACTCGCCTAGGGACGCAGGAAATAGCAAGCCTGAATTACTGCCGAAATTCTCAATCTTTGTGAAAAGCAACGTCACGTGAAAGCTCAGGAATACACTACCGCAAAGAATAGAACCAAATACAATCTGTCTTATCAATCTGATAGAAAGGAAATGAGAACAGCTTAAGTGCAATTTGAGGAATTTGATAAAAATATGCATGTGGGAAATAACGAAAATCATACATAGTGCTTAATACATGCATGAAATCAAAAAACGTGAAGGCCTTGAAACACTTTCCTACCCCGTGACATCATATTTACAATATCTATCCAATCTCTGTGTTATTCTCTATGAAATCCTAATAGCCTGAACGGTGTGCTTATCGAAAATCATTAGATGTCAGCGTCTAAAGAATGGTGTATAATAGTCCGAATTTCATTGTCGTTCATTATTTTATTCTGTTGACTGAGGCTCTCCACTACGTTCAGAATCCAGATTGTGTTGTGATATTCTAAACTCGCTGTTTCCTTCAGATAGGGTATGTTGCCTAGCGTGACGTGTTTAACAACATCTTTCGAACGAAATATATCCGTCTACGTGCTGTGAACTTCATTATTGCTACATACTGCCATTTCTGTTCATTTTACTCTTCGACAAATCAGAAAATTCAAAGTATCTCTATGATTAACAGCTACATTATCATCTCTTAGAAGCTCGAACGTTAAGAGTGATAGCGGAAATAGGTTCAGAAATTACATAATTGTTCTTGGCGTTTATCAAATATGTGAATTGTAGCAACGGTCTAATTTTATTCAAAACTTTGAAAAGTGGATTAATATGTTCAGCAGGTTCAGCAGCATTCTCTTGTAAGTTTGTTTGCTCACTTATGCGATTCGATTGTATTTGACGAAAAAATCAAGACGTTCGACGGTAAAAGCACTATCACAGATCATAGGTTTCCGTCTTGCTTAAAAAGAACAGATTTCTAAGATGATTGTATAACTGTAGAAATTTAATTGTTATTACTTATTTCTAAACTTACTTATTTCTAATCTACAGTTTAATTCCCCATCTTGCAGATTATTACTGAACAATGGTTACATTTGGAAAACAAGAGCAAGTCCGAAATAAAATGCTCTCATGCTGATGGGTTTCAGCTCTGCTGCCTTGCAGTTTGCTTTGATTGAATGTAGTTTCAAAAGAAGAACTCACAAGATTTTCAGGTAGTAAGATACAGAGAAACCAAACACGAACAGCATAAAAATACCGGCGACACTCAAGACGCGAATGTGGTATGATTAGTGGGGCTGCTTGGATTCTTGTGTTACACGTGTAGCGCTATTAGAACAGATGTGGTTTGGAGAGTGTAGGATTCTGTACTCCAGGATGAATTCTCCACGAGTGCGTCTTTTGTTTAGAGTGACAAGTTTGAAATGTGACAGGCGCGGTTCGTATAGTAATCTGCGAAGAGCGACGACTAAGTTTGTCGCGCGAAGGTGTACTTTATCGAGCAGCGTAATGTCCCCTTTAAACCAAGGCGTCCAAGCATGAGCCGAGTAATCTAACAAAGAAATTATATAGGGTTTTTCATTACCATCAATAATGTACCCGGTGTGAACCACCCCAAAGATTATTCGTAGCATCCCTAACAAGCCAGAGGCAAGTTTGTGGACCCCCTCACATTGCAAAATGTTTTAAAGGCTGCCGAAAAGCCTCGCTAGACAACAGCTTCACAAGTAGAATGCCCTCAAGCAAAAATCGCGATCGAATTTTGTTTGCATCAGTGCTCATTCCTTATAAACCGCATTCTTCTCAAACTTTAAGAAGAATAACCAACAACATCAAATTCAGTGTAGTATAGAGTAAAAAGAAGTTCTGCGGTGGCACGTTTTATGCACCTGAAAGAAAGGCTCCCAAAAGATAGTATTTCGAACTGTGGGTATGAGATTAATTACATAGACTGCTCACGCCATATTCATCGAACCATCGGTCACACTCGAAAAAACTTTCCTCGGGAATAACATTAACGGCAAAATTGCTGTTTTCAATTCCTAATTTTTGTTTGATAAAAATAAAGCTTAGAGAATGGATGGGCCCCAAAACCATTGAAGCCCATGGAGAGATCAAATATAAGAGGAAGTTTATGAATGATATAGCGAACGCACCTTGTTCATATGCGATTGACACCATTGCATACCATGTACTGTCTTCTTTTTATTTGTTGTTTTATTAAACTTGATGCAAATCCGTATGCCAATGGAATATTTTATCCCTATTCTCTTGTCCTCCTCAAACTACGCAAGCTGTTCACACTCTTGAATTGAAAACCTTAGCTTGATGCTCATAGATTTTCTTCGCATTTTGAATCAACGGGCTAATCCTCGTAAAATGTCGTAGAATGCATGAGCATATGCTCTTGCTATGAGCATACATGCGTGTTTCAAAAAACGCAATCAGAACCTCGGAGGTTGACTTTAGTTCCCGAATACTACTTGTCCAATGTTTTTCATATAAAGATACAGTATATCCGTTCCTGAATCCTCCTTTTGTTCGCACGGAAACCATTCTAAAGTAAACAGTTCTGAGTTTAGAAATTGTAAGATGCTTTTTATTATTTGCTCAACGCAATATTTTGCACGATTGAACAATGTCTTATCTTCATCACTATCCATCACCACTGTCTATCGTGAGCCCACAACGACTGACCATGTGCTCTTTCAAAAGTAACCATTCGAACCATCAAAGAAGCTCTGTTCAAGCACACGAGCACCTTGTGCTCACACACTGCATCTCATCAGAATTGCAACGTGTGGAAAAGTAAAACCTACATTCCATAATCGGAAATAATGCTTCATCCAGTCGCTTTGTCAATGCTAGCAATCGATGAATAATTTCGTATCCACCAACACTCAAACTAATGTACTGCCGTTCATTAAAGGGGTTTCAAATGCCACTAAACGGACCTTATAATCCATGCCAATTATAATTGTTTATAACCCAATGTCAACACTGAGGTCTTCTCTGTCCAAGGCAAAAGATACAATTGCATCACAGGGTAGGTCTATTTATATATGACTGAGCGTTGCGGTTGTCTCTGTCATCATACGCTCTCTCGGCTAAGGACACTCAGGATTAATTCATTGATTTAACCTGGAGTTGTATAATACGGCTACTTACGCAGATCAGCAGACATTAGGGCCAAGGTAAAGGCTGAAATTTTAGAAGCGAATATGTACTTTTCTACCTGTTCAAGGCTGCCATAATTCATTCCATGTACCGCTAAAGAACATTCTACACTACCATCAAAAACGTTTTAAGAGCCAAATCGCGTCGGACATATGATTATTCGCAGCGTCCATGCATAAATCCTGTCGGAAGTTGGCAAAGAACGTTTAGTTTTCCGTTGAGAGACGCAATTACCAAATCTTCCTTCAAATTTTAAGCTGCGTTTTATTCGGTTATATTTCTATTAAATCAATAACAAACCAAACGAAACTCCAATGTGAAGAAACCTTTGAAAAAGAACTGATACAGTTGCTCGGACGGACCCAGTAATACATTCAAGTTAGAGTCGAATATAATGTAAGCAAATAAGGGCAGAATGTTACCTTCAAAGATAAAAGTACAGAAGTATCGCGATGGAACAAGAACAAGTTTGGCAAAGGTTGGTAAAGTGAATTAGGCTTGCACGTGACCATGGGTCTCTTACATCACTCATCAACATGAGTTTATGCACGGGCAATCTTACGGAAGAAAAAACGCAGTATAACGTTACCCAAGACTATTCCCCTCAATTTTTGCGTAATGACATGTACGTCCATAAATATGAAGGTGTTTGTTGATTTTTGAACGCCAATATAATTTATCGAACAATGCGCATGCACCATATATCAGTGGATCCGTTGGACATCTTGGGTCATACGGTTTCGTTTTCACTTGACTAAAATCGACGCATCTTGAAAGATTGTTTCACTGACGTCAGCCGTGATTACGTATAGCTGACAGAAGTTTCCTACCCATGAACTTGATTAGCTTGATTGGGATTCATACGCGTCTTTATCGATTTTTAATTATTCATCGAATCATAAGTAATGCACTTCTTCAATGATTATGAAAATATCGAAGCCATGTGCTGACTTAGATCTGTCCGTGTTGTTCCCGTAAATTCGTTTCTGCATGTATTCTTCCAGTAATTCTGAACTGTTCTGTAGTTGGTTATGCCGATTGACTGTGCTTTGGAGTAACACGAAGAAGCTACCCAAATAAGTCGAATAAAGTGCGAGCATTCGATCAGCACACATCGGGGATAACAATCGTTTGGTATTTATTAACCTAAAAGATTTGACTCATCGCACATTACAATAATCTTGTCTAATGTGTTAACAAGAGGAAAACCCAGACGCTCCAGTGCATTTGATTGTCGGTGAACAGCGATTATACTTTCGCAGTTGCACTACAACATATGTTATCCTTGGAATCATAATGAAATTTAGTTCTTTTCGAAAACTGTTTATTTAAAGCAGCTTCATCACAAACGACTCCAATTATTTGCACTTTATTCCGCGATATTATACCATCCTCTGCTTTTGTTTAAATAATATTTTGTCTAACTAATCTGGTGATAAAATTACGTACGCGGCAATTTGTCGTGATTTTACACTTATCAAATAATGATATTTTACATGTAGTTTTGAGAACTAACCTACGCTGCTTAACTATTCCGCAATGTTATTTTCTAAACTGCTATTTGGTTTGGATTTGCACTATATTTATTGAATGTAGATGAGTTTCTGTTGCCATTGACTTCAATAACCTAGAAAAAGCAGTGGAACTATGTCATAATTAGTATAGTGTAGTATCAACGGAATAACGGGGAATAATAGCAAGCGGAATAGAAGCGAAGTCACACGTGTTATTCGTATATCGCGGTACATTGTATATATAAAAGACAAGTAAAATCGAGTACACAGTACACAGCCAGGTTTGTTTCTGATTCGACTTTTATTAACTCTATTGTCATCAACATCTGAGTACTTGAAGAATGTTTAAACAAAATGTCTTCGGTATAATGAAACGTCATTTAAATCCAAACTTGAGCCATTAAATTTCCAATATTGTTTACAACAATTCCTTCACTAGGATGGAAGTCATTCCGCCGATAAAAACGAACTTCTGCGGTATCAAGACACAATAAAGTCAAACGGAGTGTCCTTGATTTAAAACATTTAGTAAAGTAGTAGAATGTACACTACACGGTACAACAGTGAGTTAACATTCGCAGTTGCCCTACAACTCACGTTATATCTCGGAATCGGTATGAGCTTTAATTCTTTTCAAATACTGTTTATTTATAGCAGCTACGTCACAAACCGATTCAAATTATTTGCACTTTATTCCTCTGCTTTTGATTAAATAATATTTTGCCTGGTGATGCAATTACGTACGCGGCAATTGGTTGTCACAGTACAAATAACGTGACGGTACACTTATCAATAATGATAGTTTATAAGTACTTTTGAGAACTAACCGACCCTGCTCAACTGTTCCACAATAATCTTTTTTAAACTGCATATTTGGTTTAGATTTGCACTCTATTCATTGATTGAATATGAGCTTATTTGGCTTCTATCTAAGGAAAGTCTGTTGCTATTGACTTTAATATCCTCCCTGCCTTTGTACGGTCAACAAAAGTTACATGAAGTGGTGCGTTTGGCTTACGACATTTTTCTTGCGTTTTGCTTCAGGTAAAATATCATACCGATGATTGATCATCCAGCTCGTAATCGACACTGAGATTCTGGATAGTTTCGTTCAGCTGGAATTTGCAGTCTGTTGATTATTATACCAAAGAAGACTTTGAGAACTTCGAGAAGGAAGATGTCAAGTTAGTTTGATAAATCGCTTAGGGCAACTTTGTTCTTGTGGAATGCAATTACTTTTGCGTCAAGCATTTCATGCGAAAATGTTACTATCTCCCCATAGAAGTAATATTGAAAAGCAGCTGCGAAACTGGAGCACTTCGAAGACCAGCTTTCATTATATCAGCTGTGATGCTATCTTTAACAGGTGCTTTCCCGTTTTTTCATTTTTCAGAGCATCTTCAGTACACACAGCCGCGGTTGATTATCCGGTTTAGTCATTTCAAGCAGGTTTACGGTGATGTCTGTTGCAGCATATGATAATGTATTTGAAATAAAGTACAGTTCTTTGAGAAAATTCATCTCACCTCTCTCTCTGTAACGCTGGTGACATTTTTTTGATTTCAGTGAAGCCCTTTTTGATAATTTTTGGGGTAGAGGGCTTTTTGTACCCTAAAACATGCCACCGATCCGTCCGAAATCGGCTGCAAGCGGAATAATTTGGCATATATTTGGTCAGTGGTTGTTCGCACATGGTCGTGAAGTCCGCTGAGCATCTCGTCTGGATTTTCGAAGTTTTTCAAGGGTTGTTTCAGAAGGGTTATCCATGTATTCAAAGGGTGGTAAACCTTTCGGTTGAGAATATTTGCTGCGTTTTTGCTATGCTAGCTGTGAACCCATCCGAATTTCGTCCATCCTGCTTGCTGAAAACAGTGAAAGCTGTGCTTCGTATTGCATCGCTTGTTTGTTGCCATCTGCTTTCGACGTCGTTTTTAAGAGCATGTGCTTGATTCATTTTCAATGGATACTACAAAGCCGTCAGGTATTTCTTGGAAGTCTAGCCTACTATTGTTGATGCGAGGATATCCATTCAAACTTTGGTAGTTGATGCGCTTATGTTTCAGGTCCACTTTGCTCCCAACGAGACAGTGGTCCGTGTAACAATCTGGAATGTGGAATGGGGAAGTGTTCTGCGGGTGATAACGGGGTCAAGTTGATGCTTTTCGGGCGTTGCCAAGAGACGCGATGATGGGGTTCCGTCTAGAATAATGTGTTTGTCTCACAAGGATTCTGATGAGCGAATAATTCCAGCAGGCTTTGCCCATTTTATTTAGATTGCCGATGCCGAATTAGCTGAGGCATTCACTTCACAGAGTCGCCAAACGGTGTACAAAGTTAGTTCGACAGTGTAATTTTGAACCAAACAAATGTAGTAGAATGGTTTTCCGTCATTGACGCTAAAGTGCTTGAAGCTGCGACTTAGAGCATTGCACTACTTGGCGGTCATTATAATGTGCCACAACCACCGAAGATGACCATTGATCAGTGTACGATACTGCCGGATGATGGTATTTATCACAAGGTAAAGCACATTCTAGGAAATCAGTTCGTTTGTCAACATTATGTTTTAGATTCCGCTTGACTTGCATTTTTTAAAATTCTTCGTGGATTTCCAATTGATTGTAGCTGTTGGTGACTTGACCCAGCACTTCTCACTAATTTTTGCTGTCGATTGCATACAAACATACATATCCGTACATATATATCCGCATTGAATATGTATGTGATTGATGCACAGCATGCTTAGATTGATGTATCAATAGACGATAACGACCTCAAGGTCCTACTTAATTATGTACTGCAAATTCCCTATGGCAAGCTAGTTGAGTCGCCAGTGAGCGATGCTAAGCACTAACAATGGGTTTTTCAAATTATACGGATAATGATCGGCAGTACTAATATTGTTAAAAATGCATTACAGTTTTTTATATTAGGGATATCCGTCTGTAATATGTGATTCCGCTTGGGTTACGTACATTACTTTTATATCTGCAAAGAGTGATACTTTTACCCATTTCATGATTATTCTTTATGAAATTCGCAGTTAATCGCAGCATTTTGTTTCAATGATTTATAATAGCAATTTTCTTAATAAGTGATAGGACAATACTGAGAATGGTTTAGAGGAATGTAGGTATTGAGAAATTAAGAGAGTCATCACAGTGAGTTCGACTTTAATCCAGCCTAAGCACGGTTTAAAATCGAACTCCATTTATGACTACACGAAGCTGATCAACGCAATAAACAAGGAATGTTCTGGAACGTAACTTATACAGTCCACCATAAGATTCCGCAGCTGATCGCTAGATGTAAAATTTCAATGTCCACTTGAGTTTTTATATTCATGTGAATCGGTTCACCCCAGATTCCCTGCAAAAGAGCGATAGATATTTAGTGGAAATTCGCACAGGCAGAAGAGTTTTGTAGCTACTGTGATATTTCGCCAACTGCTGTACTCTGGCCGAACTATTAGTTTAATGGCGAAAATATGTTTGCTGCTTTAAAAATATGCTCTAATATGCTTCAGAATCTGAAGGGAGATTACTACATATAATTTGTTTCAGATAAGGTTTTTTTTGCGCCTGCTGGTTATGTTTGAATATGATACGAATTTTGGGCACGCAGCTGAAACCTTGTCAATTAAAATTAGTTTGGTTGAATGTAATAGTCAGATCAAATTCTCTACAAGCATTGTTAAAAACAGTCAAATAGTCGCATTGGCCATTATTCAGAATCGATAGTTAGAGCCCCAACTTAATTTAACAGTATCTCAATCACAACCTATTTCCGAATTTCTGTGCTTGCTCAAAGCCATGCGAGATAGAATACTTGACCGTCAATTTCTTTTTGAATGAATGTGGTAGCAATAATCAGATGCCGCACAATGAAAGTACACGCACACGAACCTCGTACCCACCGATTATACTGAAAATTTGTCTGATCTTTAGCCTACATAAAAAATAGAAGCCTGCTTGTATGTGTGACATCGAACATCTATTCAACATGTGAAGCAATCTTCGGAGCGCGGGTAATTTTTTCGTTACACAAAACAGTCCAGTTCGATTGATCAAGTTCCATCCATTTTTTAGGACAAAGTAAGAAAAATTTTTTAGTTACGAAAGTTGTTGTTGCTAAGTTAGAGAAGCCCGAATTAGAGGTTTTAGGAATTTTAGCTGTGATTCCATGTCACTTTGGATTTTTTTTTCAACTTTGAATTCTCTGGAGAATTCTCAAATTCTGCGAGTGTTGGTGCTGTTATTCCTGCCAACCTCGCGGTGATTATTCTGAGCATTATTCATCTCAGATAAATGAAAGATTGGTTAATGATTACATTATTATTATTTTAGCATATAAAGCGCCAGCAGGAAACCGCAATCGTTCGAGTAGTGAACCTTGCAATAACTCCCGATTATGTAGACTTCATCTGAAATGATGTCACCCTACGGTGACGCGCCAAGTGCGATCCACTAAGTGGATCCGTTTTAAAAGCATTTCCGTTTCGGTCTAGGTTAAAATTTTGCTAAGAAAAACTTCATGATCGAACTCGTCGGATTATTTGCCAAAGCGTATCAGTATACAATTCATGTGGTACTGTTTCACCCTGGTTTCAATCCATCTCCTCCTTGATAGTGCAAAGCTTTCCTTAAAAAGATAGACCGCTCCGGATGGAAGATGAGGAGTCGTGTAACTCAAACACTAGACCATGAAATAGAAGTATTACCGTGCTCACCCAGGTTTGATTAGGACCAATACAGCAAAGTTGCAACACATCATCGAATAGCTTTGTGAAGGACATAACGACCTATATGAGGCATAATCTACTATATGAAGGACAAAAGTAAGTGAAATAATTTTGACTCGCCTGATTCAACAAAACCAGTTCCAATGAGTTTGTTTGACGTACGTCTCAAAATGGGCGCGCATTTTGGGAAACAATGTGCGGGTTGCGAAATCGGCACTAAGAACCTATAGTCTTCTTCTTAAACAAAGATTTATGCGGGCAGGAACAACTGTATAATAGATCTGCGTAGTAAACTTGGCCAACGGGAAAAACAAAAGTGAATTTATTATGGCCTCTGGCAAAAGAAGAGGAACCACGAAAATGGACAAAACAATCAAACTATAAAACAAGAGTAAATAATTTCTCATTCATTACATCGCATTATGTTTACCTTTCGTAAAAACTCCACTGAGTTCCCAACCTAGTCACCTCCTTCATACCAGAAGTTCAATCAAATATTTTAAAATTTCTCAACATACTATTATCATAAACTCAAGTATATTTTAAATATCGGGTAGCAAAAAATCTCTCCTGAACTCCGACATACTGTCCCGTCCAAACATAAAACATCCCGTTGAAGCTGGCTTCTCCTGACATCTTTACCGTAAAGCATGGTGGACAACAAGTCGCTCACTATCTTATATAGCTTCAAAATTGATGTAAGTTATCTCTGCGACACATGCGTATAACTAAAAAAAAATCAACTCAATTTTCGCACCTAATGTTTGCTGAATACAGTGAGCATAAATTTCGGGTTCATTTCTTGTCATTGGAGCATTCCTCCTAATATGTTGGTGATTGTCCACTCTTGTTCGTGCTCAGCCCATCATGTGCTGAAAATAATAGACCTTCTGGAGAAGGAATTTGACGGCAAGATATATTATCGTCTTGCTCTCCTTTGTTCTGACGTGTTAACTGTAGCATCCTTCTTCTTACGATAGATAACATATTGAAAATGAGCGACTTTGATTTTCGTGGCACGATGTTTTTCAGGTGATGAATATTCCATTACCATCCGGATATACTGGGAAAATTTATATTATATGCCCCAAGAGACCAAGAAATCAATGCGTCGTAAACTTCCAAAGCGATATTTATCCCTTAGTTTCAGCTTCATTAGTATGGTCGAATCTTTCCTAAGGTACCTCTTTACTAAGGTACGTAAACGGTGATACCATGGGAATTAGAATGTCCTGCATTGTAAGAAATTTTGTTCATTCAGGTTGATATGCAGCTTTTTCAACCTGTACTGTCGTATAATCAGTCGAGATTATCCTGATGATTATTAACGTCTTCTAAGCTTTTAACGTCTTTCCACACTTTCAGTTGCTTGCGAGGGGCAAACATTTTATTCCGTAGGGCGTTTTAGGAAAACCGCATTGGTTCGAGTGCAGCAGCTTGGAAAAACCCGGAGTGTGCAGACTTCATCTTTCATGGTGGCACACTACGGTGACTCGCCAAGAACGATCCACTGAGTGGATCCGGTTTAAAGACATTTCCATTTAAGTCGAGTTTAAGAGTTTTCTAAGAAAAACTTCATGATCGAACTCATCGAAGTAATGCCAAAGTGGATCAATATTCAATTCAGGGGGTACTGTTTCATCCTGGTTCCACACCATCTCCTTCTTGATATTGCGAAGCTTTGCTTAAAAAGATATACTGCTCCGGATGAAAGATGAGAAGTCGTTGTAAATCAAAGTCCAGACCAGGAAATAGAAGTAATAACGTGCACCTATGTTCTCGTACTTAAACAAACATTGATGCGGGCAGAACACCTGTATAATAAATCCGCGTAGTATACTGAAATAACGGGAGAAACAACTGATGTGTTACCTTGTGGTTATGTTAAAACCAAGGCCTAGCGCACAACCAACAGCTGGCCATAGAATAATCAACCACAAAAATGGACAAACTGTAAAAATGAGTACATAATTTTTCTTCATAACATCGCATTACGGTTTTTTTTTTCTGCAAACACTCGACTGAGTTCCTAACCTAGTCACCTGCGTCATACCAAAATTTCAATCCAATATTTTAAAATTGTTCACTATGCTGTTATCATAAACTCAAGTTTAATTTATATATCTGGTAAGAGACAATCTCTGCTGAATTGCGACATACTGTCCCGTCTAAACATAAATCATACCGTTGAAGCTGGCTTCTCCTGACGTCTGTATACTGGAGCAAGCTGGAAAACAAGTTGCTCACCATCATAGGATATCTAGCTTCAAAATTGATGTAAATTACCCGACACATTCGTTGTGAAGCGAATGTTCCATTCTCCAAGACCTAACACAAAGGCTGCTTATCATGTGATTCTCGAAGTATCCAGCTGCTTCCACTGCCTTTCAACTATGAAGTTTCAATGCATTGTCAACAGGCTGCATCAGCAGCAATTAGGTAGAATCCTGTGTATGCGCCTCTGTTGGAATTGTTATTTAGGGTTCCATCTAGATTGAATGATAATCGACGGAAGAATCAGTTTTTATTCGCTGTCTCTACAGTAAGTCTAAATCAAAGCGGACTTCTACCGTTTAATTGTCACCAAGAATTGATGTAGTTGGCCCACCTGTTGATATTACTACGCGTGTAGGTTGACTGGTGACATCAAAAGCTCATCCCCGAGGGTATCATGGTGAAGATTCCTATAGGCCAGTTAACGGCGTGCAGCAACTGTATCCAATAAATTTTAGCTACATTAACAAAAATGCAAACATGCTAATTCGCTTCCTTCCTCATGCATTTATCAATTGAATCAAATAGACCACATAGACTTCATTGCGACATTAAGTGGCCGCTTAGAGAGCAGTCGTCCATGCTGAAATGCAATCATCGAGCTAAGTCATACATAACCATATGCTGGAATTCATCAATGATGGCACAGAGAGTTACCATGACGTCGTCCAGGGAACACTCAGGCTGAAACCTAACAGAATCGCAGCAGAAGCCACCAAATGTTCAGGTCAACATTGAAAAATTAATGATTAGAAAATTGCTCAAACGTTCGTGGCTAGTGTTGGCGGCATATTTGCCGATCTCAGCCCAATTTATGTGAATATTCCAACTCGTGTCAATAGTGTATAAGAGGTGCATAATTCACCCACGGAGAAGCTACTCGCCTAGGGACGCAGGAAATAGCAAGCCTGAATTACTGCCGAAATTCTCAATCTTTGTGAAAAGCAACGTCACGTGAAAGCTCAGGAATACACTACCGCAAAGAATAGAACCAAATACAATCTGTCTTATCAATCTGATAGAAAGGAAATGAGAACAGCTTAAGTGCAATTTGAGGAATTTGATAAAAATATGCATGTGGGAAATAACGAAAATCATACATAGTGCTTAATACATGCATGAAATCAAAAAACGTGAAGGCCTTGAAACACTTTCCTACCCCGTGACATCATATTTACAATATCTATCCAATCTC
>JALGAQ010000009.1:1272516-1299353 GCA_028829895.1 Sinotaia quadrata | reverse complement strand
TACTGTGCAAAAAACTTGCACCTGGATGTAGAAAAACTTAAACTGGTAAATCGGAGTAAAAGGTACTGTCAACAACAATGTTAATTTTTATCTTCTATAATTATCCTGTTTGTTTTAGTTGGTATCTCATTCATACAGACTTCCTTGAATACATGTTATGATTATATTATCTCTGTGGACGAATAGATGTTGGCAAAAATTTAAGGTAGGCCTGACGAAATAAACCCTCATAACAGGAAATCCTTCGATGTCAGTGGCAACGTAACTGTGCATCATAAAATTAATTTCATCAAGGCGTTCGAGACAGTCCATCTCTCGCACAACCAATCATCCCACTGCGCCTGGGATACGCCGACTTCAACGGCCATGATATTCGAGATATCTGAGTTCTCCGCCAACAATAGTACATCCGGGTGTCAAACAATAAGCCACTTAATTTTTCTTACAACAGATGCGATATCTGAATCGACAGAAATGACCAACACTACTTCAACTGCTTATCCGAATCAAGCTGTACCTTGGAGTTCACAGGTGAGTGATATGCAACTTGAACTACTAGTTTATTTACCATGTCACAGTAGACAAAACAATGTTATAAAACAGTGGTTTTGGAAGATTTATTCTTCGAACACATGAATTTACAACATTTCACAGCACACCATCAAATATTCTGCAACCTGTTGTGCTGGCCTTCAAGATCAACTGTAGTGAGATGTATTTATTTGCTAAAGACACTTCTGCTAAGATGGTAGACAAATTGTTGGTAAATTTAACTTGATGTATAGGACATAATTTTTCTAAAGGAGCATTTTTCAACGGGAGAGGCAGTACTCTCTGGTGAGCGTATGGCATCTTCCATGGAGCATTATTGGTAAAAGGGCCTTATGAGGGAGTTGAAAGAAGATATTATTTATGAAATATTAAAATTTTATCGTTTCTCCTATGATTTTGCTGTATATATAAAATATCTAAAATGCTATACCAGTGAGGTGGCATGCGGACAGAATAGCGACTGTCAAACTGGCAATCGTTTCATCACAGCGACTGTATCATAACGGTGACTCCTATGATATCCACTAAGATGGACTCACAAGGGCGCACATCGTGTTCTATTGCTGGTGATTAAGCGTTCGTATTAACGCGTTTCTATTCACTTTGTGAAAGAACCTGTTCGTATTTACGAGCTTTGCGAGTCTGTATTGCTTTGATGCAACAATTTTTAAATGAAGTTCATAACTTAAACAGCATTCTCTACTGACGTAAAGTGTACATAATAGAGCGCGGAATATTTACGATATGGTTTCATTGAGTCTGGCTTTATTGAAAAACAATTACTATTGTGTTTACTGTGTGAAAAAAGCTTCCCGAATGAAGCTGTTACGTATCCCGCAAGGAAAAGGAAAAGTGACAAAAAACAATAAAACATCAGATTTTCAAGCTCGGATGCTTAAATTTAGGTATTGATCTACCATGGCAATTGGTGTTGTTAAGGTTACAGAACGAAATGTAGTCGGGTTTGCATCATACAACATATCACATCTCATTTTACAATGCGGGAATCTCTGGTGCTCCCCGCTATTTCTGAAGTGCTGTCAAGGGTATTGGATCAAGGGCCATCCATAGCAAATGCATACCTCTCAGTAACGATTCCATGCGAAGGCGCATAAATGAAATAACTTCAGATATTGAGAACAAACTGATTACGACGCAATTTATCTTACAAACTGACGGAAGTGCAGTGTTTGAAACCCAGACCTCTTGTGGTACATCCATTTGATATGCAATAAAGAGATGCGTGAATAGTTACTTTTGCTGTCATCAAGGGTGCAACTATTGTTAACGTCTTCAAGGATTATTTGGTTACCGAGCGTATTCCCCTCAACAACACTGTTGAATGTGCGCTGGTATGACTGGCCAAGAACGAGGATTCATCGGATTATTTATTAAAGAGGTGTTTCGTGTTTTTGCGGTGTACTGCATCAAAGCAAGCATCAAACTTCAAAGAAACTCAATAATAGTATCCATAATTTGCTCCAAGTAGTGACTGACGTTGTGAATAACATAAAGCGATATGCTCTCAATCAATGACTTTGTCGTCAAATTTGCAAAGACAGCGAATAGCAATTCTAACAATTATTGTTTCACACAGAAGTGAGATGGATCTTCGCTTCTCTGAAAATGACATCTCCTAGCTAACATGGAGACTTGACTTACATCGACCACCATCAACTAGACGACTAGTGACGTAAGATTGATCGTGTGACTTGATAAGTGAACCTGTGATAAGTGAACTTGTGGAAATAACAATTTTGATTTGCTTGTACAAAACATACACCTCTCTGTGAGAGGTAGGTGCAGAACTAAGACTTGTCAAAAGCGGTAAGTCAGGGGCGTGGATAGAGTTCCACCGTTGGTGCAAAACGAATGTTCTTTGCGGTGGTCAAGACCTCTATCCAATCTTTATAATATGAGTATCATTTATGAGAAGATTCTTGACTCCTGGCGTGCTATTCGTAATACACTAAATCGAAATCAAACCTAACCAAATTTCGTCCCGTCGCATGTGCATCAGCAATCCTTGAGTTTCTTGAAAGGTTGAACCCTTAATGAATTAAACCCATGTCTCAGCCTGTGGCAGACGCCAATTTGCCTACAAAAAGGTTCGTTCACTGCTGGATGCTGTAGCCTGCTAATACAATGTTTCTTTCTATTGATGAGGGTATTAACATTGTGAATTGGAACATACTGCTTTCCGAGTTGGTAAAAATTCGGCAGGATTTCAGCTTGTTAGCTTAGATGTTGGATTATCTTTCAAACTGCAGGCAATAATAATAAAATAATTGTTGTTGTTAAGGTTATTCTACTTCTTATTATTCTTATTCTTCTTATTATTCTCTAGACTATCCATATAATTATCATCATTAATTTTAAAATGATCATAATTTTTTACCACTGCTAATATTAATGATGTTTAAGTAATTTTCTCTATATATTATAATAAATAACTCGATAATCAATAATATTAATGCTTTTTTAATGTTATTGTTATCATCATTAGCATTAGCATAAATAATTTTGAGAATAATATAAAGTATTTTTGTTTTTATTTTTTATTTTATTTATTTATTGTTTTTAATAACTATGTTATTATTGTCATTAACATGACGTCAATATTTGTCAAGGTAATGGAGCATCTCCTCCGGCAAGAAATCGACCTCCACTTCAAAAAACACAACCTCAACTCTCCGGAGCAACACGCATTCGTCGCGGGAAAATCATGCCGCACATCATAACTCCAAGTAGGCAGTTCACACGACTAATGAAGAGATGCTGGGCATTGCTAATCACGATCTACCGTGAGTAAGATACTCCAATAGGAAAATTTCCGCAACGTTCAACGGGCCGCCATAGCTCAGTGGTTAGAGCGCCGGCTGGCACGAACAAAGTGCTGGTTTCGATCCCCAGATCGAACCAGATACGCCCTGCGGATGATCTCCAATAAGAGTGAAACGCATGCGTCCAGGTGCTTCCTGTGAATGTTTTCCGAAAAATACTGGCGGATAATCTTACTACCGAGAGACGCGATTAGCATCATTGGCAATAGAAAATAGTGTTTCGAAGCCATCGCCATAATTACGAATTTCCCGCGCTAACGTCTGGCTGAGATTCCAATCGGATACACATTGTCTGACGATTATTTAAATTATGTACATCAATCTGACCCACTAAGTGGAGTTTCTCTGACTTTAGAACCGAACACGTGCTGATGCATATTTTTCTCGGACCAATGTGCTTCAATGCAAATAGAATGTCATTGTACCTCCATCTCCTAATAAGAAATCAAAAACATCGATGGATTGGGTATATATTAGCGACCCACTGAGATTCAGCCACCGCGCAATCAACTGCATCCCCTGATCTCTACAGAAAAAGAAATGCGTTATCTCTGGGCTTGTGAGAAGTTTCTTGAAAATAGACGCTTCAACTATGATGGAATACGTTGAAAAGATACATAGAACACGAAAAATCTGGCAACAGTAGAAAGAGAAGAGAACTCATGAGACATTGTCCGGTGATCTACTGTAAGTCATGCATAATGATAAGACCGTCAGGTATAAAAGGAAATTGGTGATATGTGCATCTCCTTACCAATAAAATACGTTTATTCTTTCAGAAAAATTTTGTGCAATTCTCAATAATAAGCGTAAATAAAATTCATGCACATTACCTTAAAGGTGTACGAAATGGGGTCGTGAAACGTGACAGAACGCACGATACAAATGCAGATGTCTATCGTAAATCAGATAATATGTATAAAGCAATTGTCACTAGGAAAATCTAGCAAAAGATAGTAAGCTCGAAACCGACGCTTCTACAGACACTTAATCATAAGAGATAGATTGTATTGACCAGTGAATGGCAGATAACATGGGAATAAAACAGGAATAATACTCAAGGCAATAACAGGGTTTGTTGCTTTTCGAGGATCAGTGGGAATGGAAAGTATTCACCATCCCCATAATGGGTCTACATTTCGATACCTTTGGGAGCCATCGCAGTCAGTTCCCTCAGCATCCCAATGAGACCCATGCTCATAATCTCACATCTTATAATGCTGTACTTATTTCTAACCACCGATCCCAACACCACGCCATCCTAGACACTTCGTAACTCTCCTTCGATCCTAGCAGCTGTATATCGCACAGAATTTGACTGCATTACGTCACCTTGAAGAATGTTACATTTTTTCAACATCCATTTCTGTCTCGACATCAGATTAGGAGTGTATTTGTATTCTCAGGCTAGCCAGACGGGTTCGTCAAGTGGTTTGACTGATGCCATCGTTTTGTAAACCACTCAGTTATGGACGCTAGCAGTAAATATGTGACTCCGGAGCAAAAGAGTAGTAGGTCAATGGACGAGGGTGGTAGCAGATCCTCAACAATTGACTTCACTGGAACCAATAGTCTGTTGCTAGCAATACGCTCGGCTTGGAAAAGTAATGTTAACAACACTGTCGCTGATATATCACACTTTACCATATACTGCCTCCAATAATTAAAAAAGGGGAATTCAAAAGCCACTTTACGGAATACACTAGCCAATGGTCATCATTCTTCTTTTGTGAGAGTTCATTTAGAGCAGTTGCAAGTTCTGCTTTGGCACCAGCTGTTACTTCCGTTATCCCTGAACGTCACATCCGGTGCTCCGCGTCCTGACGTGAATTATGTAAGCGAAATGATAAACTCTAGGTGGATTACACACATTTTTAGGTCTGTGAATATGCACCCGTAGCGCTGTTTCAAGTTTCTGTCGTGTATCACTACAACTCGGCCAGAGTAATCTATGGTTACTCGCTTGAACATGTGCAACCCTCTCCGCATTTTGCTTCTGGTATTGGAGCGATAATCCGCTACAAGGAACGCATTCGCTACACGTGACAAATGAAAAAATCTCCGAGTAAACACTTGAACGCCATGTGACCGTTAAGTTCCAGTACCGCTTTGCTGACTTGGATCACTCTGTGGTAGATACCGAGTCTATATCTCAGAATATGGTCGCACACCTACTGGATGCATTGCGCCGGTGCAAGAAGGCAATTCCGCCAGAAGTGCGCTTATTCCGGTCCTCAAACTGTCTAAAAACTCCCTTAACAGCCACTAGTAATTCCAGTGATCAACAGAAACCCTTGCCTGATCATAGTATCCCACAGACAGATCAAGAGTCTGAAGTACTTTCAGTCCCAAAAAACTGTCCCCAGCCGACCTCAAACTGGCCGGCGACAACCAAATAACCCTCCTCTCTCCTCTTCACCGCCGGTCCTTGAGCTGCTGTTATACTAACGCCCAGGGAGGCAACAACAAGCACAGCGAATTACTTCAACGGTCAGTTGCATCCAGCTGGGACCTCATTGCCATCACAGAAGCGTGGCTCCTACCCACAGTCTTAGATGCAGAGATTGCACTGCCGGGAATGTCAATCATCCGGGTTGACCGCCCAACGAGGGGTGGTGGTGTCCTGCTATATTTCCGGATCCGCTACGCTGTGAAGTGATATCGGCTCCCCCATTCCAACTGATGGACACTTTGTGGTGCAGGCTACACCTGGACAACAGAGACACATGCCTCATCGGAGTTATATACCGTTCACCTACCGCTTCCGCCGCCCACAACTCCGATCTTCTCCTCTTACTAAGTAAAATAAATCCACGCAGCTATTCGCACATAATCCTCCTGGGTGACTTTAACTGCCCGGACTTAGCCGACCCGACCAAGCCCGACGACTTCTGTCACCGACTCAAGGGACTCTTGGAGAACTTTCCAAGGCATTTGACAGAGTGAATTACGCACTTCTGCTCCACAAACTCCGTACGTACGACATTGACGGTGCGTTGCTCTCTTGGATTATAGACTTCCTCAACGGCCAAACTGTCAGAGTCAGAATCCATGACGCGCTTTCTGACCCCATCGACGTGTTATGCAGTGTCCCACAAGGTTCCGTGTTGGGCCCACTCCTATTCTTAATTTTCATCAACGACATACCTAGATGCCCAGCAACCGGACTCGTACTGTTCGCTGACGACAAAAAAATTTGGCGTAAAATCCAAACGTGAGAAGATGCCTCAGCTCTCCAGTGTTACCTGACCCAACTGTATCACTGGTCAGTGGAAAATCATCTCCCTCTCAACAACAACAAGTGCTCAGTCCTACAGATCAAGCACAATACTCAATTCCCGTACAAACTTGGCGAGCACACCCTACCCAGTGTAACTCGGCAAATGGACTTGGGCTTCATCATACAAAGTGACTTAGGTTGCTCCGAAAATTGCGCAGTGGCATCCAGAAAGGCCCTGACGAAGCTCGGGCTCCTAAGGCGAACTTTTGGTCCATTTCACCCCAGGATTCTTAACCTCCTGATTAAGCTATATATTCTGCCCCATATCGAGTACGCCATCCAAGCCTGGCACCCCTGGCTCAAGAAAAACCTACGCCTCCTTGAACTACCCCAACGAAGAGCGACGAAAATGGTCCGGGGCTTCAGACGCCTGACTTACCAAACCCGGCTTTCCTACCTTGGACTCTACTCCACCCAATATAGAAGACTGAGAGGTGATCTAATCCTAGCCTATCAGATTCTTACCCAAGCAAACCATCCCTGCCGCCCCCTGCTCACCCTATCCTACAACTCACAGCTCCGGGATATCCACTTAAACTCGCACACCGCTTCAGCAGACTAGAATGCCGGCTGCACATATTCTCCCTCAGAATATGCATGTCGTGGAACGCCCTACCCACGGAGGTGATTACTTCCCCATCCCTACAATTATTTAAGCGAAACTTGGACAACCACCCACACGAACTCCACCACGTCTTCCCGTAGGCAACCACATCGTCCGTGCTCCGAATCTCCAATTGATCCCACCCCACTCTTCCACCCTGGCTAGTGTTGCCGCCAAGAAACCAACCCAACCAACCAAAGACCCTACGGGAGTTATTAAGCTTGTACAGTTTCTATTTAACCCGTAATAAAACATTTGTCATTTGTCAATATAACCCAATTCCTCCAGAGTATCTGCACGAGTTACCAAGTAATTAGCATAGGCAGTGAGCATGTTAGATTCTGTACATAACATAGCCGACTTTGTCACCTGATCCAATAATGAACTCGTAACCAAGGAAGGTCGAACATAGAAACCATGTAGAATCTCTCTGCGATGAAACCTTTAGCAAGATTAAAAAACACGGCGACGTTTACCGAAAGCACAGGGGTGCCAATAGTGATTTATTATTTATATTTCGCGGGTAAAATCGTACGCTACACGCTACATGCGTTAGTCGAATCTAAGTGAGAAAATGAGGTCCATTGGTTCACACGGCGTCTATTAGAAAAGTTAATCCCAGTATTACATCCAGTCTCAACATTGAGCGTTCAAAGATAGTCCCTTTTCTACTAGAACGGCTAGTATTGCATTTATTACACCGATATACAACACCATCCAAGCAGTTGGCCGACTTTTGCAGTTTCATATCCGATCCACACAATCACAGCACTTCGTTCGTTTTTAATCGATGTTGTTGGCAGAAGGAAACCGCAAGTTCGTTTTTAAACATATTTATAATGCCTTGGGAGAGAAAGGACGTTATTTTCTGACTTAGATTCAAATAACGCGTGTAGCGTGTAGCGCACATTATTGGCACCCCTGCGCTTTGGTTAAACGTGGCCAAAAACACAGGCAATCCGAGATAGCCTTCTTAGCAAGGCTAAGGAGGTATTCAACGAAATATCTTAAAAACACGCCTCGGGCACAGCAGTTATTAGTTCTATATCAAGCTTCAAAAAAGGTATGCAAAATGAAGGTATTCCATCGAAATATGGTGAGAGGCAACGCGGCAGCCTCAGTTTTGCTAGCAAATAAGACATTATAGGGTCCGGGTCATGGAAGTTTCCGTAGCGCATTACACCTTGTCCATTTTTCGGTCATATTGAATAATAATAATAATAATAATAATAATAATAATAATAATAATAATAATAATAATAATAATAATAATAATAATAATAATAATAATAATAATAATAATAATAATAATAATAATAATAATAATAATAATAATAATAATAATAATAATAATAATAATAATAATAATAATAATAATAATAATAATAATAATAATAATAATAATAATAATATAATAATAATAATAATAATAATAATAATAATAATAATAATAATAATAATAATAATAATAATAATAATAATAATAATAATAATAATAATAATAATAATAATAATAATAATAATAATAATAATAATAATAATAATAATAATAATAATAATAATAATAATAATAATAATAATAATAATAATAATAATAATAATAATAATAATAATAATAATAATAATAATAATAATAATAATAATAATAATAATAATAATAATAATAATAATAATAATAATAATAATAATAATAATAATAATAATAATAATAATAATAATAATAATAATAATAATAATAATAATAATAATAATAATAATAATAATAATAATAATAATAATAATAATAATAATAATAATAATAATAATAATAATAATAATAATAATAATAATAATAATAATAATAATAATAATAATAATAATAATAATAATAATAATAATAATAATAATAATAATAATAATAATAATAATAATAATAATAATAATAATAATAATAATAATAATAATAATAATAATAATAATAATAATAATAATAATAATAATACTAATAATAATAATAATAATAATAATAATAATAATAATAATAATAATAATAATAATAATAATAATAATAATAATAATAATAATAATAATAATAATAATAATAATAATAATAATAATAATAATAATAATAATAATAATAATAATAATAATGATAATAATAATAATAATAATAATAATAATAATAATGCTTTATTTATCCCAAATGGCATGAATTTTCAGCAAGTTAAACGATTTTCCAATATTACAAGGTGTTCATCCATAAATCCGCTGTTTACAAGTGCATCGTTTTTTTCTCCAGTTGAACACAACACCCGCGTCTTGATTACTCGTATCCGACTCACATGTAACTGAGTGGTGTTTTTTGACGTGTAGCCGAATTGAAGGCCGCACACAAGTTACGGTAGATTATGCTTACATCAGCACTCAAGCTTTAAAACTCAGATTTGGACCCTGACTAATGTCTAGCATGCCCCTCCTTCAGTCTGTACATCTTCCTCTCCAATTCCTGTTCCCTTCGCATGATAGTCTCTCCAGGACTGTGAGAAACAGCTGCCCGAGTAGCCAAATTTCTGATGAGATGTTTGAAGCGCTTACAAACGCTCTGGCTCAACCTACCATTCTTGTCGGCTTTCTACGAATATACTACGGACAACATTACAAGAAATAAATTCTGTTTTAAAATGTTCAACGATATGATAAAACAACGAATGAATATATCCCTAATAGATATTCAGTATTCAATCAATAGAAGGCAAAAGGTTGCAGTAGCCTGTATTCGCCTCTTCATGGCAAGTTAGACAGGGGGGAAAGCATGGAGGAAAGTTCGTGACCGTGGATTATCTTTCATGTGCTCATCATTTCTGGTCACCTACAGCTTTCAGCACGAAGGCGTTCATGGCGTCCTTGAAGGCACGAACGGATGTAACTTTCATGACAAATGAAGGCAAGGATTTCTAACTGGGAGAGCCTGTGCGGGAGAGTGGGTGCGCATGAACAAGTCCATTGAATCAAAAGCTTGAACTCATGTTCCCGCTTGCAGTCATCAATAGAACCACTTATGTACCCGTGTTTTACAGTATATTGCCCAAGGACGATGCAGTGGAAAAGGAATATAAAATCTGTTCCAGTTCCACGGTATTCCAAGTGAAAAGATTCAATAGCCTGTGCGTTTATCGAACCTGGTCCTGATCCGCGTAGTTCTGTCGACTCTACCCCATCTCCGACACCATCACACGCAACGTCCGACACAGACACTCATTGCGATTTAACATCCACACCTCCCACTCAACCAATGACTGATTCTGGTGTCTTACCACCAGACAACCCGCCTGGTACCTCACTTCCAGTTACTAGATCTGGCCGACATGTCACGTGGCCCAAAAAACTGCGATCTTACATTCCCTAGTTTCCTTTCGCTTTTCTGATCGAGCGTTTATTTTGTTTATGCAACGCTCTAGGGCGGGAGTTCTATGGTGTCACTTAATTTCATTGTAACTTGCATTTCATTCATTGTACATTACACTTTTTTCCTAAACAATTCCGTCTTAAACACTCGCTCTTCCTTAAACGATAGATAGTTTGTTTAAGTGCACAGAATCGTTTTTGTAAACAATACGAACTTCCTGCACGTGTTGGTCGTCTTCTAATTTTCGGTCTGTTGACGAACCGTGATCACTTACATTATTGTATTTTGGAAAGAAATGGACGAAGGAAACCGGATTATAAAGAATCCGAAATATAGTTCAAGCTATTGTAGTGGAAACTTCTAACAGTAACGTGAGACAATAACTGTTGTTCATTGATCGTTGTAACATGGTTATTTGCTTTATTAGCTAGTTACTTTAAGAGGGTTATCCACTTCACATAGATACGTAGAAACTAAACCTATAATGCAGCTGCACTAATGTGCATGTGAATGCTTATTCAAACATTAAGCGTTAAGAGGAGAGCCGATCAAACCTTTCTAACCTAATTTCATACCAAATTTTTCCATGTTGTTTATGTTTGCAGCATTTAATATTTCACTTTGAACGTTCTTGTTATGAATAAATCTGTTTTCTCGCAGCTGGCTGCCATTACCTCTCCTAAAGCATGAATACTAAAAACTATCGAGAATCTGAAATACCTCTTGATGTTTGACCAACAAATTAATCTGCGAAACTGCCGTTGGATTTTCCAGGACATTCCTCAACTTAGATGAATGCAACCTCCACGTTTCAGATTTCAGATTATCAAAGAAAATCTGATCTAGTAGATAAAATTTGTAAGCATTATTATAGAAAAATTAGGCAAGCAAAATGTAATCACTAACATTGAAGTTTTTTAGTCAAAGTCAATACTCAATTGTCTACGAATAATTTTGAGCACCTCCTTGATAAATTCAAAATAAGATTTAAACAAGTTACCTGAAAAATAGTCAACCATAAGAAGCACGTTCATACGTAGTTTAATGCGAAGCAATGGAGGAAAATACAAATACAGGTATAAGATAAAGTAAAAGATAAATATGAGGGTCGGTGTATGTGACTTACACATTTTAATTGCGGTTCAGCCTACGCTGACCTTTGAATTTACATCACGCGTTGGTTCCTGAACCTGTGCTGCTAGTTCCTAGTTTGGTTGCATACTGAACAACAATTCATTGATCAACCACGCGTTCGTCAGTAAACAAAAGTCCCGCTATATCTTCAAACGTATTTCGGTATGTTGATAAATACTATTCAATCATGCCACGACCTAATAGACCAGCGCTCAAAGACTGATGTCGTTGATAAATCTTACTAAAGGACAAGCATGGTGAACTATAGATGAATGCTTGGAGAATGACTTGGAAAACTTCGGACAGCGAATTCGAAACCGCCGAATAAATGCTTAGTGAAATTTACACTGAAGATCTATACTGACGACATCTATATTCAAAGATCTATGTAGTTTTTGAAGAAAAAGCTCATGACGCTTGAGAGTAGCTGACTTTGCTGGTCATACGTAAGCACAACTATCAAATGTCTATCTAATATAGCAGGCGCGAAGGCGAATTGAGTATCACGATAAATTGGGGACGCCTCATGTGCCAACTAGTCCTCTATGGTAAGGACAGCTTGGAAAGCATTCTTACAACAAGCCGGTTCGATGGTTCTGATAGTCTTACTTTATCTCGTTGTATTTGTTAAAAAGGAGGGGCGAATTAGATGAGGTGGTTTGGGACATTTTTGGTACCGTCGAGATCGTCCTCTAGTGTATTGCATGGACTGATAAGCTTGATATATCCAGCACAATTATGTTAAATCAAAACCCAACCTGACTGCGGTTAATTCAGAACGCAATGCGGGACAAATAGATGTTTATTGGCAAGTTGACGCTGGTCAGACAAGAATCGATAGAAGAGTCATAGACGAGTCATGAAAGTTAAAATTGTATGTTATTTATAGATTCGACACAAAGATAATTAGGGCAATTGAAGTTCACGTCAAAGCGTTACATCATACATGAACATCACTCATATCAGCAAAGAGAGGTGGCTATGCAGTGTCGACAATTATCTCTCGAGCATATATAGGTCGTCGGACATGACGCAGGCCAACATCGAGTCATTATGGTTGCCGTGTTTCGACGATGCAGACGCTCAACAAGGCCGTTTAAGCACTCGCGATAAGCTGTGGTATGAACGTGGTGGCAGCCAAAGGTCTGCGTAAACTCGTGGAACAGTGTGGAAATGAATTGAGAACCTCTGTCGGTCGTGATCACTGCATGTACTCCAAAGTTCGCGATCCAGTTAGCAAGAAACCTCTGTGCCACTGTGTCAGCATTAATATCCGGGATTGGTGCGGCTAATGGCGAACGCGTATTACCATCGACGCATGTCAATATATAGCTGAAACCATTGGAAGGAGCTAGAGGTCCGACATGACTGAATCTTGCACTTGGTTCATCGAAAGTGCCGATGGGAATGACGCTGTGACAATAGACTTTGCTACGTTGACATTGTAAGCAGCATTTTGCCCATTTTCGCACATCTCTCTGCATGTCGGGCTAAACGAAAGTTTTGCAGTAGCACGGATGCTAGGATGTGATAATCCGTGGTGAGCATCGAAAACTAACCGACAGAAAACATGTGTCTGTTAGATTCGAGTTATTGAAGAACAGTGCCCCTGCGGCGGTCTGTTTACCAATCACCCGTGAACACGTCGACAACTACCACGCATGGTAACACTGATAACACGTACACATCGTGATAACGATCATGCGTAAACATGAATCACACGTAAACATTGGGCGTTTCTCGTCCCACGCATTGCGACCATATAAAATGACCGAACAGGATCAAACAAACGACGAACCCCAAGCACTCCACATTCACACGCACGTCGGAACGAAACCGGCCCAACAACAACAATCGCGGACAACCGTCGGAACCCAACTGGCGCAACCCATCAACAACCGTCGGACCACAACCGCGGACAACCCAAAAGCAACTCTCACTCCGACTGATAAGTCACTTATTTTATACCTTCCATTTTTGCTATTGTATTTCATTTGCTTTAGGTGCACCTATTTATTGTAACCTTATATGCGTCCAATATCTACTTTATTAGTGTTTCTCGCCTTCTGATATATTCATCGGTTTTTGTGCTTAAGCAAATCTAACACTAATAACTGGTAAGCCCTTGTGAATAACCATGTCACCTCCACCTCACGGTACTTCTCCAACACCCGTCACAAACACACCCAATATTAATGCCGCTTCCGTCCACCTTCCTCCCTTTTGGCACCACGACCCCTCTATTTGGTTCACGCAAGTTGAAGCCCAGTTCGTCCTTCGGGGAATCACGCAAGAAAATACTATGTATTACCATGTACTTGCAGTACTTCCTCCCGAAATCGCAGCCGATTTACGCGACATTCTGATTGACCGTAACTTTGCCAAACCCTACACTCAATTACGTGCCGCCATCATCAAACGCTGCAGTTTATCCGAACATAAACGTTTGGAACAACTATTGAGCGGAGAATCCCTCGATGGCTCTACCCCATCCCAACTGTTGCGTAGACTGTACAATATCATGGGCGACCATAAAATTGACGAAGCCTTATTTAAACAGCTCTTTCTAAAACGTTTACCCCCCCCACGTACAATCGATCCTCGTTTCTAGTTCCGATGTTCCCCTTGCCGGACTAGCCAGTATAGCAGACAAGATAATCGAGTTACAGCTAGGTGCCCATAACATCTCCTCGGTTAACACATCAGAATCTTTATCTGCCCTCCACGATAGGCTAGATCAGTTAGCTAGTCAGGTCGCGGCTATCCACATCAACCGACCCCAACCGTTTCCCCGTACACCGTTTCGCTCACGTTCCAGTTCTCGTTCACGGCCATCCCCCCGAGGACAAGAGTACTGTTGGTACCACAGTACGTTCGGACCTAGAGCCGGAAAGTGTTCACAACCATGTACCTTCCGACCACATCATCCGACGCCTCCGCCAGTGTCGGGAAACTCATGGGCCCAACTATAGGGGCGAGCAAAGTTCAAAGCCCAACTTATCTTACTCGCCGACTTACAATCGCCGACAAGACCTCCGGTCTAACCTTGTTGGTAGACACTGGGGCCGACATCAGCATTGTACCCCTAACCGCCGTTTCCTGCCAACACATCACTTCTTCTTTTACACTAACGGCCGCGAATGGTTCCTCAATCAAAACTTACGAACATCGCACTCTACGACTAAACCTTGGTTTACGCCGCGATTTTCAGTGGATTTTCGTAATTGCTGACGTCCAACACCCCATTCTAGGTGCTGATTTCCTGACCCACTTCAATCTTTTGGTAGACCTGAGACAACAACGCCTTATCGACGCAAACACTCATCTGTCTGCGATAGGACATTCGGTTGTTCTCCCTTCTATCTACCCCATCACTAGTTTTACAAACGGCGATTCACGCTCTCATGCACTACTTCAGCGGTTCCCAGAACTCACCAAATCCAATTTTCATTATCCCAAACCAAAGCACTCTGTGGTTCATCACATCCATACCCGTGGTCCTCAGGTTTTTACACGCACACGTCGTTTAGCTCAAGAGAAATTGCAGATACCCAAAGACGAATTCCAACACATGCTTCAATTAGGTATCATCCGACCTTCCAAAAGTATGTGGACTTCACCCCTTCACATGGTCCCAAAGCAATCATCTTCCGATTGGCGCCCTTGCGGGGACTATCGAGCACTCAACAACGTAACAGTACCGGACCGCTACCCCATCCCACACATCCACGATTTTTCTTCTGCACTGTACGGGTGCACAGTTTTTTCCCATATTGACATTCTCCGTGCCTATCATCATATCCCTATAAACCCCGAAGACGTTCATAAAACCGCCATTACCACACCTTTTGGGTTATTTGAATTTTTGCGCATGACTTTTGGTCTTCGAAATGCAGCTCAAACATTTCAACGTTTTATCGACCAGGTACTAACCTGTCTCCCTTTTGTTTTTGCATATCTTGACGATATTCTGGTAGCTAGTACCACACCCGAACAGCATTTAGAACATTTACATACTGTATTTACCCGTTTATCAGAATATGGTGTCGTACTCAATGTTCAAAAATGTGTTTTTGCTTCTCCTTCCCTATCTTTTCTCGGGCACACTATTGACCACACCGGCATATCACCGGTCGCCGATAAACTTGTCGCCATTCGTAATTTTCCTTTTTCTTCATCTGTTAAGCAAGTCAAACGCTTTTTAGGAATGATTAAATTTTATCGTCGTTTTATCCCCAACGCTGCAAAACATTTGGTACCTTTCACCATCATGTTATCCGGTAGTACCCCTCCTAAAACACTTCATTTTGATGACACTCACAAAGAGGTTTTCGTACACGTTAAATCTTTGTTAGTTGACTCTTTGAAACTGTTTCACTTGCAACCTGACGCCCACTTGTCGCTCTACGTTGACGCCTCTAACGTAGCTATAGGAGAAGTCCTGTAGTAATCTATTCAAGGTGCACAGGAACCACTCGGATTCTTTTCAGGAAACTGTCGCCTACAGAATCCCGCTACAGCACTTTCGGTCGTGAATCACTTGCGATCTATTCCTTCATTCGACAATTTCGTCATTTTCTCGAAGGAAGACAATTTAGCGTTCGGATCGATCACAAACCCTTAACCTTCGCACTGCTAGCCAAAACTGACAAATATTCTCCGCGTGAATTACGTCAACTCGACTACATTTCCCAATTCACCAGCGATATCCGTCATAAAACGGGCAAGCAGAACATCGTGCCAGACATGTTGTCTCGTCCGGTAGTCGACTCCATCCACTCAACGCCCGCCATCGATTTGCAACGTATGGCGCAGCTACAACGAGACGAACCCATTATTTCGCCGTTCAGCGACAAACCGTCTTCATTGCACGTGAAACCCATACCTCTACAAATCGCACCCGGTACTATAGACTGCGACGTCTCCACATCCACCGCAAGACCTGTAGTCCCACACTCAATGCGTCGCCAGGTTTTCGACGCCCTACACAACGTTTCACACCCTGGTATACGTTCGACAGTCAAACTCATCTCACAACGTTATGTATGGCCGAATATGAACAAAGACATCCGTTCATGTGCAAAAACTTGTCTCGCATGTCAACGTTCAAAAGTCATTCGGCATACTCGTGCACCTGTCGGTACCTTCTCCCAACCAGATTGCCGATTCGACCATGTGCACCTAGACATCGTCGGCCCACTGCCGACTTCCAACAGTTTTAACTACCTTCTCACATGTGTGGATCGTTATACACGATGGCCTCAAGCCATCCCCATTCAAGTCATTTCTCCCGAGACTATCGCTCGAACATTTATAAATGGTTGGATTTCCAATTTCGGAGTTCCTTCCTTTATAACCACCAACCGTGGATCGCAATTTGAATCACAATTGTTCCAACGTCTCACAGAATTACTCGGATGCAAACACATCCGAACAACTGCCTATCATCCTCAGGCAAACGGACTAGTCGAACGATTTCACCGACATTTGAAGTCCGCTTTGCGTGCACAAGACAATCCCTCCAATTGGTCCGATCAACTATCCCTAATTTTGCTACAATTACGCACCATGTTCCGTTCATCTTTGAATTGTTCGCCAGCAGAACTGGTTTACGGAACAACGCTGCGAATACCTGGCCAATTTTTCCCCTCAGATAGCCAAGTCACCTCCGATTCACTTACCTATGTTTCCCAATTGAAAAAAAAACACATATGTCCCAACTACGCTGCTACTCCCCTCCAGCACACAACACTTCGTTTTATGTTTCACCAGATCTATCTACTTGTTCTCATGCATTTATTCGATCTGATCGGGTAAAACCACCATTGCAACCCCATATGCTGGTCCTTTCCGCGTTCACTCGCGAAATGATAAATACTTTACCGTTCAAATACACGAGAAGCAGGACAACATTTCTGTCGATCGACTGAAACCTGCTTACCTCGACTCGTTCGAGTCGAGTGCCTCTAACAGCCCACAACCCAATGAGCCCGCCAATAATGTTGCACCCCTGTCTCCCAAATCTACCATCGACCGACCTGCGCAACCTCACCAAATCACTCGTTCTGGCAGACGCGTACACTGGTCAGACCGTTTCATCGACAGTTGAGTTCAACTACGGCATCACAGCGCGTCCAAACAAACATTCAACTGTTGTTACCTTTTCGATGGGGGGAGAGTATCTGTGGCGGTCTGTTTACCAATCACCCGTGAACACGTCGACAACTACCACGCATGGTAACACTGATAACACGTACACATCGTGATAACGATCATGCGTAAACATGAATCACACGTAAACATTGGGCGTTTCTCGTCCCACGCATTGCGACCATATAAAATGACCGAACAGGATCAAACAAACGACGAACCCCAAGCACTCCACATTCACACGCACGTCGGAACGAAACCGGCCCAACAACAACAATCGCGGACAACCGTCGGAACCCAACTGGCGCAACCCATCAACAACCGTCGGACCACAACCGCGGACAACCCAAAAGCAACTCTCACTCCGACTGATAAGTCACTTATTTTATACCTTCCATTTTTGCTATTGTATTTCATTTGCTTTAGGTGCACCTATTTATTGTAACCTTATATGCGTCCAATATCTACTTTATTAGTGTTTCTCGCCTTCTGATATATTCATCGGTTTTTGTGCTTAAGCAAAGCTAACACTAATACCCTTAATGCAATATCTGAGGCATCAATAGCAATGCTGAGTGGTAGACTGGGTTGAATGTGATTTAACATGGCGACGTTCTTCAGATGATTTTTCACGATGGAGACAGCTACACGGAATTTATCTGTCAGCATTAGTTATTTCTGCTTACCACGAAGTACGTCGGTGAGAGGCTGAATGACATTTGCACAGTTTGGAATGAAGCGTCCATAGTAATTGACCATTCCCAAAAATGATTGGAGGGAGCACTTGGATGTCAGTATAGAAAAATTTATTATTCCCTGTACCTTATCAAGGAGGGGATTGATGCCCGAAGCATTGATGATGTCACCGAGAAATGTAAGAGATGATTTACCAAATTCACAATTAGAGAAATTTATAGTAATTCAGTTTGCAACCAATCGGTTAAAAACCGGATTGAATGCTCTACGTGTGCTCTATGTGTTCGTGCCAGTCACGACTGGGTGATGAGGATGTCGCCAACATAGGGAAACACAAAATGTAATGCTCATAGTATATCATCAGTGAAGCGCTGAAATGTTTGCGCTGCGTTCCTTTACCCGGAAGTCATGTACACAAGTTCGAATTATTCAAACGGTGTGATAATGGCTGTTTTTGGAACATCCTATGGATGAACGGGTATCTGATAAAATACCTTCGCTAAATCAAGTTTGCTAAAGACCCGTTTACCTGCTAAAACTGATGTTTAATCGTGGACTTGTGGAACTGGATAGCGGTTGATTGGTGTGACGCAGTTTAACATTCGATAATCCCCGCAGGGTCTCCAATCACCGGGATTGCGTTTAGCAACCACACGAAGTGATGATGACCAAGAGCTTTTTGAAGGTCGGATAATGAATACTTTTACATATGTTCAAACTCAGCACGAGCAATTTTCAATTTATCGGGTGCCAGGCGTTGGGCACGGTTGAAAATGGGTTGCTCTTTTGTATCTATGTGGCGAACAGTGCGTGATTCGTGAGAGGGCAAGTCAATGTGCCAAAACGAAGGAATGAATAATTGAAGGGACTTTCGATTGCTGGAGAAACAAAAGACAAACGCAACGTGAAATGCTTGCAGAAGAATACAGTAGGACTAATGGGTTGCGGCAGCAAATTGTAGTGGATTACAGGAACTGATAATCTTGATATATCCAGCCAAATTTTGTAAAATCAAAAACCCAACCTGAATGCGGTTAATTCAGAACGCGATGCGGGACAAATAGATGTTTATTGGCAAGTTTACGCTTGTCAGACAAGAATATATAGACGAGACTTGAAAGTTGAAAAGTGCATGTTTTTTATAGATTCAGTACAAAGATAATTAGGGCAATTGAAGTTCACGACAAAGCATTACATCGTACATGAACATCATTCATATCAGCAAAGAGAGGTGGCTATGCAGTGTCGAAAATTATCTCTCGAGCATATTAGAGTGCAATGGCAACTCTAACCAGTAAACTACCTAGAAAATGAAGATGACCCCAACAACACCCCAGAGTTTTAGAGTGAAAGAAAAACCTCATACTGAAGTAAAAGTTGTTCATCTTACATTCATGACAAATCTTAACATTTTGGATTATCGCCAGATCCAACGGTCCGTCGACGCGTTGTGTCTCGGTATAATTTTAGTCATTTTGACTCGAGATCCTAAGCTACAGCAGTACAAGAAAGGCAGTAAAGGTACTCACAGAATTGAGGCAATTCCTAACGCGCTACTGGCTACATATATTGAACGATGCGTAGTGGAAGAAACGAACTGTGATTGGTTTTTGCGGTAGGTGGATACCGAATCAAAATGTTATGTCACTGGATAATTACATGACATTGGATGGTGTCAACAACAACATAAATGTTCGTTTAATTTTCCGATGCCATCAATAAACCCAAAAACAAATACCATCAATTGAAATTCAACCAAAATATAACTGCGTGCGTATCGAGTTGAGAATTTGTAAATCCTTCTAGGGAATCCATCACGCATCAACTTCGTGAAGAAATGCGTGAGCAAAGAGAACCATGTGCCAGTATCAGAACTAGAAGATATTCCGCGTTAAATATGCCTAGATTGATGGCACAGATTTGGTTGAACGAGGAAATGCGTTTGGCGTTTGTATCCACTTCAATAACAATCCGTTACTCTGAAAAATAGCCAGAAGCGGAAACGCTTGGAGGAATACTGTTCGGAGAAGTTCATGATTGCATGGTTACTGATAGGAACAGGTGTGTCTAACATGGACTGTTCACTCAAATATCGCTGTTCGAAAACTAAAGACTCCTGCACCATTCGGACGCAATTAAGTTCCACACTTCTGGGCTCTGTATGCCACAAGATGGACAGTAGACGTAGAGTAAACGGCACTCAAGCTGATTCATTACGCTCGATCATCAGTATGACGTGGAGTTCAAGGAATACAACCAGGAAGCCGAACGTCCTTATTCATTAGAAAATTAGACAGCAAACGTTGTAGCTTACAACTCTACCATATGGTTGCACGTAAGTCCAGTCAAGATGGGCATACGCCTGGAGTATTCTAACGGCAAAATGGTTAAACACGGCACTTCAATCAGCAAGAAACAACTAAATTGTACCTATATTTATAGATTTGTATTTTTCAATACTTGGTGCTGAATAGTAAATATTTGGAGCAAAGCAACATACGAAATATCGAGGGTATAAATGTACTCCATCGCTGACAGCCCCGCATTATCACATCATTTCTTTTACCATCGTCGTTCTCATGCCAACCGAACTTTCTCGCAGCATTTCAACCTGATGCCCTGAAGTGGTGGCTGTTATTTTAACGACCAGAGTGTCACCGTTAGGCTTGTCTGGGATCAAAACCTCATGTCTTCACTCCTGTGATATGATATTGGTTTGAATGAAGCTTATGTGTCAGTTACATTCCTTTGTTGTCTGGCCAGAACCAAATTCTTATTGCCGAAGTCATATAAGTTTCTATGGGTGTAAACCCTTAGATTTGCCATGGAAACAAGAGGTAGACCATTGCCTTTGTTCCTGGGATGGTGACCAGATTGAACAGTTAAATTTCTAATGATTGGTGTAAACCTCCTGAAAAGCACAACACGTGTGCATGACAATGAATACGTGGTTAAATAATGAGTAAACTGCTCACTTGCTAACCAAACTAGAGGCTAATCGCATTTCTGTTATGAATAATGCGTATTATAAATTCGTCTTCAGCATACCGTTGAATATATTAACGGAACATGATTCACGCAACTAGCTCTATTTTAAACGCATGTCTAGTGATTTTGTATTTCTAATTTGTTTACAAATCCTATCTTGAGTGCTTGAACGTCGCTGACCAGACGATGAAGCGAACGAATGAACGTCAGGAGAAAATATGGTAACCACAGACACAGTGAAAGATCTATTTCATGGACTGCAAATACTCATGACGATGAAGAAGCGTTGAACAGGTTAGCTATACGCATGGGCAACTACCAACTGTCGCTTAGGCGGATTAGGCGTGAAGTTGAGCTTGACACATCAGCCAACCTAGAACGCATTGTGTACACCCTACCTGACAACTCCAAGCGTCTCTGGGCACGATTAGCAGCTGGAAAGGCAGACGAAAGGAACATATGACTTTCTCAGATCTCTGTGTGTTCGTGCACGGGTTACAATTGGGGTGTTTGGTAAATTTGTGACATCAATTAGAACGTTTGAACGACGCGATCCGCCTTACGTAGAAAATACACCTTTCAACAGAAGGTCTTATGGAATACGAACAGCAGGTAAGCTATTTTCAATAGAGATAAGTGATTAGTAGATACCCGATTTGTTACCGAGCACAAAGTTTGAAGTGTTGCCAAATATACTCTCCACATTCTCCACCGCGGCGTTTGAAGGTAGTACACCGAAACGGGTTGCGTTTTATTTGTCTGAGAAGTACACACCGTAGCGAAGACTGCATAAGCACGAAAGCTTGCGATGTTGATGAGTGCACAAGACAACACCACCACTCACTTCAATGTCTAATACTAGCAGAACACTTAGAAAGCAAGAAGAGCACGCGTGGAGCGACTAAGCAAGAGTCACCGGTTTCGTGCTTAGGTGTGAATCTGGTTAGCAACGAATGTTCGAGAAAGTGTCACAGAATGTGCTGTTGAGGATAAAGCGTGAAGTAGTATTGTTAATCCATTGGAAATGGTTGACTTTCAACAAATCCCTGATGAAAAATCAGTCAACCTGAAGGAGAATATGTTGAGTATTGCTAATGTTAGCGATCATGAGCTTTCAGTCCTTCAAATAAAATTAACTTTTCCGTATTCTCATAATGCGTATCCTGCCTTGGCTTCCGCGTTTACAACAAACAGAGGAATAGTTCTGACTCCGACGTTTCGGTTTGATTTCAGAGCGATGCGTTCAGTCAAAGCTCTTTTGTCGAATAATCGGAGGTTTCAGGTGACTCGGAAAGGCTCGGATGATTGGCGGACTCGTCAAACCGCGGACGATCTTTGGAAAGTTAATGATGAGTTGACAAGAGATATCAGGCTTTGTCCCTTCGCACTGGATTGGATCTTAGAAAATGGTTCATAAAAGATGTGGGAGCACTGGAGAACGGCTGTCAATCCTGTAGCTACTATGCTTTAAGAATCGTCTGGCCCCCTTTGATTGCATGTTTATGAAAGGTGCCAGTCATTTAGCAAAGTTCTATCTTGGGTACTTAGAATCTACTGCTGCCTCTATTAGAATTCTTTGTTCTATACCTCACAGCGGTCTGAAGATGTATGAGCGATTCAGAAATTGGAATTTCAATAGTATAGAATTTGTTGCTGTTTGTATGCATCTACTGTTGTCGTTAATTGAATGGAGGATGGTTGCTTGACATACGAGTTTCGGTAGTTATAACTAATTGATGGCTGCCAGGAGGATGGAAATTGTGACCGATTTGGAGGGCGCTGTAGAAGAATAATAATTCATTCCCTGTTCGACTTTCAACTGACCCAAGCTCCGTGATTACCCCGAATATCGTTTCTTTGTTTTAACGTTCCTTTTTTATCGACTCCGATGTGGCTTTTACAAATTATGTTGCTTGACTAAGCGGCATTATGAGTGTCCGCTTTTAAGTTAATTATTCTCAAATTATCTTTTCCCATGTCAATTCGCTTATAGAATAATTGTTAGTTGTGGACATTTCTTCTTATGCCAGGTGTGTTTTGCATTCGTGTGTGAACTTTCAGGGTTATGTGTATACATCTCACCATTGTTTACAATTTAGAATCGCATAAATTGTTCCGATCGTATAAATGTACTCTTCTTGAACGGTAGCTGCACACCTCTCTAGGTTCACTGAAATTCTGAAGCTCTTATCAGCGGATAAATGTTGCAAACCTATATCTAACTATACCTGGGAAGATGGAAGCAAAGCAAAAAGTTGTACGGAGGTATTATATGTGCACAAATAAAGCCAAGGTTTTAAACACAAATGTTTCATGCAGCACAAAGAATAAATAGTTGACCAGAATGAATTCTCAGAAAACTATGCGGTACAGCTCGAAGTTTCTTCAAGAAATTTTTGCAAATTAAGATGGATTCTTCTTTGAAGCTCTCGGTAAAGCAGCAAGAATGCTGAGGTTTGCTCACATACTACGAGGAGGTAGTATAGATTTTCTTTTAATAGTTTTTTTAAACGTTCCGAATACAAGCTGAAATACAGCATTTGATTCCTTTATGGAGCTCTTCCTTGAAATATGTAGTAATTAATTTGTACCTTATATTCATCTGTCTATATGACTTCCTATTCGGTAATACGTGTAATTTATGTACATAATTCCTATTCCTTGATTAGACCATTTAGAGACATGTACATGCCAGGTTCGAGGAAAATACATTGGATCGAATTAAAATGAATTCCCATAGGTGTGCATCAAAGTGGCTGATCAATGAAAAATGAAATTGACCTCAATTATGCTTCTAAAGGGGGCGAAAGAAGGAAACGGCCATCAGGGGATGAATAGTGAATATAAAAAAATATTAATAAGAAGGGGGAACTGATAGATAGTCGGTCAAGAACCGAGCGTACCTCACCCAATCGCATCAATCGCAACAAAACGTGATGCATTTAGACAGTACTGTAAATTTTATTCGATAATAAGAATCCCAGAATTTCAATGAACATTGAGAGATGTGCAAATCCCAGTCAAAAAGAATACGTTACTTCTATCGGAACAAATATATGCGGTTCTAAATCATTATCAATATATGTACATATCAAATCAATATATGTACATTACCTCGAAGGTTCACGCAAACAGGAAAAAACAACTTATGCAAAGGGAAAAATTTCTACAGCGAAACAGTTGTTGGCTATAAAACTATTGTTCAACGGAGTTAACAACGTAAAGCAAGTAACCTCGGAGCAGACGGTCATAGAACCCGTAAGTCACACGGTATAAATTAAAAATAACCAGGTCGGATGACGTAAGCCAAAGTTAAATCAAGGGTTTGCAGTCAATCGCAGTCCCAGAGTTGGGGCTTCTGGTAGGATGGATAGAAATGAATCGGAATACTTCTACGATTATTAGGAAAATAGAGATCTTTCAGGTCGACATGACTTCATACAAACATGTAGTTGATTCCAGTCTACAGAAATGTTGTTTCATTGAACCAACACCTCGTTTCTTCTACCGGTCAAATGGTTGATCTAACTGCATGAAATCTTAGGAAAAACTATGAGAAACAAAAATAATCTACGGAAATTCTGGTCATTTCGTCAAACGCTGTCAAACACTGAGGTCGTTGCACTGTTCGGCAGCAGAACCATGTCATATTTAAGACGAACAAATTTTAATTACACCTCTCGTGTGCTGCGCATCCCCTGAGAATGATAAATGGGCTACAGAGAAGGACACGTGCGATAGATGTTAAAAAGTGGCTGTGGAAAGGTTAACGACCGAACAGAAAACTTCAAAAAGAAGCAATTCATCGATAACTAAACGAAGCAAACAGAAATACAAGCTATGATACGATGACGTATCTCTACGGATCATTCAGTGAAGCAAATATTTTTCGATGCGTTCCGAAGAAAAACCTGAAATTTTCTAATTGGCCTCATTTGATAGTCATTTTATCACTCATTAAAACCTTTCTGCGTCTTGAATTGTTCTGAAAATGTGTATTGTTTTGTTTTGTTTCTTTTTTTCGCCTAGGTCGTGATAACTCAATTAGGACACCTATTGAAATAGTGGTCAAACTGGCTGTTGAGGTGCAAATGGAGTTACAAGAAAATGGTCAATTATCAGAAGGTGACAAAGGTAATATGTTCGATGATGGCGATGACGAAAGATTATTGAATCAATACGATCTTCAAACAATTGACAAAAAGGAACCGATATGGAGAAAAATTCGGATATTTCTAATGATAATCTTCAGTGTGCTGTGGATGGCTCTTCTAGTAGCAATTATACTTGTGGTTTCTCTGGACTCCAAATGCCCAGTGAAACCGAAATTGCCTTTCTGGCAATCAAAAATAGGATATTGGGTCGATGTGTTCGCTTTTAAAGATTCTAACAACGACCGTATAGGCGATTTGAATGGTAATTCGTGCTTATACCGATCTAACACAAGGCAGGTTTGAAGAGTGAACTGAATTATATCAAAACGTTGGGTGCTGGATACCTAATTTTGAGTTCGGTCCTGAGTGGTCATTACACTAACAGATACAACGAGATTGGATTAGTCAGCGATTACCGAATGATTGATCCTGTGCTTGGTGATATGTCTGATTTCAGCTCTCTTTTGAAAGCTTGTCATAAAAAAGGGCTCGAGGTTGTTATTTCCTTGGACTTTAATGCCGTTTCACTCGAACATGAATGGACGAAAAACGAAGCGTATCTGGAAACTAACCCACCATCTCGGCTGGTAAGATTTATAGTGTAATGTCAAAAAGTAAATCAGCCTAGTAGAGACGGAGATGACGCTACTGTCAGAGTGGGCAATAAAAATTTTTATCGCGTGAACAGTGCTAACACAGTTGATCTCAACTTGCAAAATCCTGAGGTTCTTGGTAAAATATATGTAAGTTGTTCATGATGAGTTAATTCGTTTTTCGAAGGACGTTATCGACTTTTGGTTGGAAAAAGATGTGGATGGTTTCTTGCTCAAAAATGTAGCTTTCTACACCAAAGGCGTGCCTGGTAAAATAATTAGTGGCGGATGGTTGTTGAATGGCAAGAAGTTTCAAGCATTTCAGTCAAGCTCTCTCACAGTTGTTGAGCATTTACGAACCCATTTAAATAATAAAGCAGGAAAGCCCAAGTAGGAATTGCTTTGCTGACATGAGTTGCGCTAGAGTTTTGATTGCTGATGCAGGAAACACAGGATTT
>JALGAQ010000009.1:1242968-1272416 GCA_028829895.1 Sinotaia quadrata | reverse complement strand
TCAATTTTAAGTTTTTATCCATTTTTCTGTGCATTATGGTAATACTGTGGTCTTGTATTGTATTAGCACTTTATTCTGTAGCTTATCATTCTTTTCTTACGCGTAATGCATTTTCTAATTTAATGTCTATTACTTTGATGAAGAACACATGCAGTTTAAATGTTATAAACTGATTTCTTGTGATCCTGACTGATCGCATTTACCAAAAAAACACGGAAATATATGGATCATCGTATAAACATGAAAATAGCGTGTATTTGTTAAGAACAACTGTAAAGTTTGAATTACATGGATTTCAATTCAGTCAATGATAGATAGATTGATTCCATAATTATTAAAATCCACACTATATTTTCTTCTCTATCTATCAAATAAATTTAAATAAAACAGCACTAAATTTTAGTTAATTAGAGTGTGACCATTTCCCATCGCGTGAATAATAAAATTGCTTCCGTATGTTTTTAGACATGTATAACTGAAGGAGAAAATATTAGTCGGGCTTATTGTTGGCTAATAGTTAATGCATATCACAACTTAATAATTTTAAACAAAATAATTATGTCTTTTGTTTCCAGGCGGAAGTGGATGACCTGCGTGTAATTTATAACAAAATTGGCTGAAGCACTTCTACATGAGAATATATTCAGGGATTCGGAAATATGAACTTTTGCTTTCTACTTCAGTTTCTTTTCAGGATTCTTTTATTTAAACATGTACGCTTGTACCATCCAAACGAAAAGCAAACATAAATTATTCACTTCAAATTTTGCTATGCTCTAGTATTTTACAGTTCTAATACTCTGTTAATGTTGCCGATGTTTTTATAGTATCTGATCACGGGTTACAGTTCATGTAATTATCCAATGCGTCTTGATAATTACTCAATTCGAACATAAATTCTGCTTCATTACATAATAAAATATAAGATGTAACATGAAGAAATCTAATAAATCAAGCAAGTAAATGGAAATTATATCCTTAGATTTGGCAACTTTAGGAAAATAATCTCACACAGCAATTATGACTCATTGAAAATTTTATAATAATGTACAGTAAGATTGGTTTATGTAAACGTGAAATTAGTTCAATGGTTCTCAACTGTGCAGCATCTAACACGACACAGATCGTGAGGGCTACCATAATATGACATGATCAGCTAATAAACTTTCAGTGGTCGTGGATAACGATTCGTTTTAGTGAATAATACCCAGAGTCTAATTTCTAGCTTGCCACAATATTGTTTACTAATGTTAAATTAATTTTTGTAGCACGTGGCCTTCACTTCAGCCAGATGTCAAAAACAAACTCAGTTATTTGTAACTTCGATTCTGATAATGTAGAGGGATGAAGAGTGCTAAACTGAAGAAAAGTGCAGGTTCCGAAACACCAACGCATGTACGAAAGTTCAAGGTCTGAATAAAAACATACTGGAGAATACTATTTTATGCAATATCTGAATACATATACCTTGGTGAAAATTGATACCATTTAGCCTAAATAAATTATTATCAATAGTAACAGCATATAAGGGTGAGATTCGATAATCAATATCAAGTTCCTACATTTGCTTTTCCAAGAATTTGATTTGTAAATACTAACCCTCACTTGATCCGACAATCACGTAAATTGTATTTTGCGAAAAGTACACATATTGAGACAGGTAATTGGAGATGAAAGTCTTAGCTCAAGAGGACTTATATTCACCAAGGGAACGGTGGGTAGAAATCAGTTGCCTTTATAAAATTCAGTTTTAATCGACAATATATAGAATGCACAAATTTAGACGTATATATGGTCAGCGTAGCAAAATCAAATATGACAATTCATGCCATAGGAAAAAGGTGTCACCACGTATTTTCAGATTTTAGTTTTTCCTCATTGTCTTGTGTCGTGTCGACTGGAAATGTTCATAGATTTGGCTTAGCATATTTGATAATTCTTGCAAAGTTTTGGTTGTTAATATCAAGAGCAATGTGTAGCATTCCAAGTGATTAATGGGACATAGTTTCAACTGGTATTTAGACTTCGGAACACTTACTATATCTTCGGCTTTCTACATCACGATAACGTGTTGTCGGAATGCAAAACAGTTACACACAGAATAACTAGTGATAGCTTATTGATATAAACATTAAAAATTGTGCGACCGTATGCTCCAAATGTACTATATTTTGTGCATCTGGTTTTAATAACTACTTGGATGGTAGTTGCATTTATTGACACAAGAATGCGCCCTTTATTCATAGTTTGACTCGTTTAATTTCTTACTTGTTTCGGTCATGTCCCAATCACTTGCAAAAAATGAACAATCTAGATTTCAATTTATTCTGATTCCCATGCCAAATCACTGATTTGCTGTTCTACAGACTATTTTGGTCAGACCAAAAGCGAAAGTAAGTTCCCTTGAGGTTAAATTTGGGTAGACCCACGAAAAATGTGGCCCGGCGGATGGCGGTAGTAACTGCAAGGATATAAGTGTCAACCATCAGATTCCAGTGTAGGACGTCGTAAATCAAAACTCCGCTAATGTTGCACTTGAACGCGAGCAATAATTTGAAGATGAGGGTTTTCCAAAACTAAAAATCTTTGAATATCCAGTGTGCAAAGAGACCAAATTATGAATCCAAATAGGAAACTATACGGATCATTGTGCGGAAGACTCAAACTTTAAAGCAAAAACTTACACGGCTATGCCAAGAATGTTTTAGCCAAACAAATGTCAGCTAGTCTTTCACCATTCTGAGGTCATGTTGGTTCCGGTAGCTCTACGTTCGGTAACGGGGCTCACGAAATAAGTAACGTGATCCATGCATACGACTGGAATACAATTAATGACGATTTAGGCACAGGCACCTGACAGTATTATTTTAGCGCTTTGAGCTTTGTTTCTTCAAGATAACTTTCATAAGGTGGGTGTCATAAACGTCAAACAGCTCAATGCTATTTAAATCAAATGGGAATCGTTCTCGAGTAGGATAACGTTGACGTTATGCAATAAATCTCATAGTTCATTTTCTGGAGGAAGTTCGAAACTACTGTTTTAATATGGTGTACTTTATTATGTAGGACATCGTCAGCTGCACACTTGAACAGAAACGGTGAGAGATTATAGTTTTGCTTAAACATGCTGGTGAAGGTGAAGGCCTGAGAAACCCTAACAATTGCTCAGATCTGAAGTTGTATTGCACGCAGGATGCTTATTATTTCATGGATAATTCAAATTGGTGAAAACATTACAAACATTACCACAGTGCTAACTTAAAAACAGCATCAAAGACTGTGCGAAAGTGCAAAACAGTCGTAACAGTTCCTCCTAATTGTTTATGTACCTAGTAAACCAGAAAAACTGTTTTAAGCATCTCGATTGGGTTAAAACCCAATCGGTTCTCTCTGGTTTACTCACCGCGGGATTCTCGATGAACGACTTATAGACGGAAGATAGCAACTTGGGCGTTACTCAAATCAAACTTATTCCCTCATCATTGGCGCAGACGTTGTGTGAATCCCCTCGATGTGATTGCTTTGCTCCAGCTTGAATGTACTTTTAATCAGCTCCAGAGTTTTTTGGTATGCAATAAATTACTCAATTAATAGTTTAAAATGCGGTTTACGTGTTCTGCTGCATTGTCTACCCTTACATTCACTGTCTAAAATTTAGACGTCTGCCTGTGCGAATAATGTTTAAAACCTATCCGCAGAGCATTTCCATGTGCCTTTGATTTGTATAATCTCATATTCTAGCGTATCCTTAAAGCAAATGTACCGCAACATCGAAGCTACGCAACCTACCTGGATCTTATTCTGTGTTAATGAAAGCAGCTTTAAAAGTTATGTATTATCCCGTCCATAGTGTTTTCTCCTAAATTGCTTTTCACAATCTGCCATCTTTGCGTCATTACAAACCAAGATTTATATATAGAAATCACCATCTATTTCTGATTCGAATGGAAACATAATAGAGCGGTATGGTGAAAGCTTGATTGCGTTCGTTGATAGACTCGTGTCATGAACAGAAAACTTGAGAGTACATCTTAAACCGGATTTCAGTGTAACGAGTTTGGCTTTGGATAGAATAAGGAACAAGCAAGAAAGTGGAGATAGTGATAAAAATAACACACTAAATGTTCTGTGGACTCGGAGATATGACACTTCCGTATATTCGATATAAGTCCGCTGTAAAATATTCAACTGCGTCGAGGAGTATTCCACGACAGATTAAGAATATCTGCAAATCAAAAACCCAAAGCCATTGGTAGATAATAACGCTTTCACAAAGTCCAACGTAACTGCGGAGGTAGAAAGAAGACGCAAGTTGAATTCAATTTATTCGCCAAAAAGTATGTACAAGAAATTCGTCTATCAATACAAATTATATTTCAAAAATGTCCTTGAGAATAGGAACAACTTAAGGTTCACTACAGGGGTTCCCCCTAGAATAGATTTGATACAGGGCAAACACTCGAACCAGGTAGAAAACGGTTAAATACACTAATCAGCGAAACGCACATGGGCTTGAGAAATTTACCGTGACGTGTTGGTGGGTTAACAGGGGGAAACGGGTACAGTAGGTTTGGACGCTTGGGAGTCACCACTGTCAAGATGTAACAGGTGTAACCGTTGGAACGTGGTGACTAGATGTAGCGGTTACTTTACCATCCGCCTTGCCGATGTGGGCAACCTGCAGGCAACCTGCAGACACGATTGTTTCTTTGTTACAACAATCCAGAGTGTATTAACTCGCCGATAGTTTGATTACCCGATACGGACCTTTATATGGTACGTGGAGTGGTTATCATGCAGCATCGATGCGAAAAAAAGGGGTTGACATAGACAATGCGGGGTAAAAATTGGGGAATGCGCGAGTCAAAACGAGTAGGTGTGAACTTCAAGTCCGAATGTATACTTTGATGCCTGTAGCATATGTTGCTGGGGTAATCTCGGCAGTGACTCTAGTCGACAAACATTTCGCCCGGCAAGCGTAGTAAGGTACCGAACGCAAGTTCTGTTGAGGCACAGTCCAAGTCTTCTTTAATTTTATTACGGATGCAGAGAAACACAAATTGTAAATGTTCTGACCAGTCGGTGGAGCCTGCTCGCACCATAATGGAAGCTTTCAGATGGTGTTCAACCACACCTTTAGCAGAAGGATGGCAAACCGTGTTAGTTATGTGTTAGCATCCAAGTAAAATCTAGACGTCTCAGAACAACGAAGACGTAAATTGAGAACCACGGTCGGAGGTAATGGTTGCTGAAAGTCCAAACATAGTCATACAATCTTGCAATATGGTACGCACTAATGTCTGGCTTGATGTATCCCTTATTGGAACCGCTTGAGGCCACTAGCTTTTTCTCTCTATACAAGTGAGCACACACAAATTGCCGTGTGGTCAACAATATCACACTGTATGTGTTTCAACCATCCGTCTGATAGAGGGAACGATCCAGTGGCGGAGCGGTGGTGTCGATGAACCTTGCCGCGTTGTATTTGGTCGCATGTTTTAGCCCAAATGAGCAGGTCGTTGCGGATATTTGGCCACACGGAGCATGGCGTTATGAGTTTGACGGTAGAGAATATTCCTGGATGGGACATATTGAGTAATTTATCAAAAATTATTCGACAAATTGGAAGTGCAGCACCTGGACGGTGTTTGTCACTGGAAACATCAAAAAAATTTCCTGGAGCATTAGAAATAATTTGAATGCAGTAGTCGCTTCTAGAGTGGAAGAGAATTGTTTTGGGTTGCTCTTTAGTAGATCAGTTAATTGTTGAAGGTCTGCTGAGCTATTTCTTGATCAAACGGCATGATAAATAGCAATTCGTAGCAACCGACGAAGTGACTTAATGGATTGGGGAATGGGGTTGTTGTTCATAGCATAAACCTTCTTGGAGGTGGGAGTGACTGATTGCCTGTACAAAGAATTCGATGTACGAAACACCAACTATACATTGTTGATGATTAATAGTAATTCTAAAATTGAAAAACCGTTGAAAAATCTATCGCAAATGGGATAAGTGTCGCTCAGGGTTACTAATGGCAACCAAGATTCGTAAATTATACAAATAGGAAATTAAGGCCGCATAAAACTTGGTCCATAAAGCGCTGGAATGTTTGAGCAGCGTTTGAACACCAAAAAGAATGCACAGAAATTTGAACAGAACAAATGCGGCAGTGATGGCCGTTTTAGTAATGTCCGCAGGGGCGACTGAAATGTAAGGATACGGGTGAACTAGATAAACCTTGGAAAAATGATTTTTCCAAATGCGCATTTACAAAACGCGTGGATGTGTGGAATGGGATATCTATCCGCGACAGTAGCGTTGTTCAAAGCACGAAAATCACCAAAGGGTCTTCAATCGGCTGAGTAATGTTTTGAGACCAGGTGAATAGGTGACCCCCAACAATGTTCATTTGACGAATAATGACTAAGCGGAACATATGTTCGAATTCTGCTTTAGCAGCAGCCAGCTTTCCCTGTGGACGGTTCTGCTACAGATGGACCTATGGTTACTAAGTTTTGTTTGACGCCGTGGTTGACTGCATGAAATGCAGAGTTCAGTTGGCAGATTGTAGGGTAATCCTTCAAAATATCACCAATTTGTGACTTGTCGGGATACGCCATTCGAAGACCAATCGAGTTGATTGAGTTAACTTTCCCTCGTACACAAAGTGAAGTAGTTGAATCAGCAAGTTTGTTGGATTTTTAATCCACTACTAAGTCGAACTGCTGAAGGAAGTCCACACGAAGAATCGGTTGCTTAACACCTGCAACGACCAATATAATTGAGAACTGACGTCGGAGACTAAATTCAAGTGACAGGAAGCGTTGTCCAAACGTCTGGAGCTAGTGCCGTTAGCTGCCTGTAGCTTATATTTCGAGATTGGGAGTTTGCATTTGTCAGTTCGTGGTTGGAAAAATTTGAATTCTGCTTCAGTGTCTATGGGAAATTTGAGGCCACTGGATTTCTTGGGGACGACTTTATTTACGGCCAGGAGCAGCTGTCGCGATCACTGACTAGCTGGGCAGTTTCCATGTGACTGCTTCTGAAAAGTACGCGCGACACCGTAGGGAAGTGTGAAATGGCGCAAATTTAATAATAGGAAACAGAAGGTGTTTCTATCTTATCTAATCCGAATCAGCTAAACTTTGTTGGGGGGGTTGTGCGTTGATTGACAGTATCGGCTGGGCTGAAGCATTCATGAATCTTATCAGCCATTTTAACGAGGTGACCCAGAGAGGTGTTTGTGTCCGCTGTTCAAATATTGCTGTAGTGTTGGGCGGAAGTCGTTTACAAAATAATCGCAATATCAATAAACGCCACGAGATAAACTTTCAGCTCAAACCTACCCCCCAACCCATTTTGCCCTTAACTCCCAGTGTTTGTACTCTATTCAGAACCACAATTTGTAAATACCTTGGTACTTCTCTGTCTTCCAATCTCACCAGGTCATCCCACATTTCTCATATATTCACAAAGACCGGGAAGATATGCTTTGTTGTCGAGCATCTGCTGTCATATGGTGTTCGCAGTAATGTTATTGTGAAATTCATGATCACGCTTATCCTACCTATCTTATTATACTGTACCTTGTTATAATATTTGGCTTGCTACCAAAAGATTTTATCGTCCTACCCCGTTCACTGTGGCTTCATTCTAGGTGCAGTCTTTTTCCTGGGTTGAACTGCCAAAATAAATTACTATGAAAACGCTTGTACGCGATCTGTAGCTTCGTCGGCTCCTCACCCTATTCCAGTTGTTCATTCGTTTGGCCCTGTGTGGGTATATGCCCACAGAGTACGTGTTATCAGTTTCATTGACCTAGTCCTCATGCCGAGTATTCAGGGCTGTCCGCGTTCAGCTTATCTCTATCCCCTTTACGTCAAATGTTTCCGATTTACATTTGATGTCTAATAATATTGGCCTGAAAAAGGTTCTAAGTGGACGCTCTAATTCAGTTTTGTTTGAAGAGTTTCGCTTTTCCCCTTCTTAATTTCCCACTCGTCGTCCATGATTGATTGCGTACCCCTATATTAAACTGCACTTGTCGTCACCGCTGACCTGGATAAATGGGGTCAACCGTGACGTAAACCCTGGACATAGAGGGCAAGTGGATAATTAAGAAGGGAAATGCGAAATCCTTCAAACAAAAAAGAATAAGAGCCAGGGAAACTCGACGTGGAATGTAAACGGGTACACTTGAAGTTAAGGGTGATCGAGAGTAGCGGAACATGGACACTTATGGACTACTGGGCGTGAGAATTAGTCCAATGAGACGGATAACAGTTACTCTGGGGGCAGACACCCACACACCGGCAATCGAAGGTACAACTGGAATAGGGTGAGGACACGACGGGGCTATTTCTTGACGGATTTCGTACAAGCTTCATCATTGCTTGACAAAGGTCCAAGAGTACTAGACCGAAACTTTGCATACGTAAAAAAGCTTAACCGTTTGAAGCAACTTTCTGCCAAAATACTTATTCAAACATTACTTTTGTGAGTGCCATTCTGGTAAGAACTATATCGAATGATTCTTTAATCCCTTACATTCTTCTCTGAATCCCTGCACTAGTACACGTCCCACTAGAAGTCACGCTGTCATCCTCTTAGCTCATACATCTGCTTTCAACAATTCCTAATTCCTTACCATTCCCGTTATCTTACAGCTAAAAACATTTTTGCAATTTATAGAGCACCTGGTATAACAGATACATTTTCAGAGTTTATCTAACTTCTTTATTATTTTGCACATCCAATCAGAACTTTTCCTGGAATGTTTGATTTAATCACTCCTTTCTTCGCGAAATCTGCTTACTTAAATGTTTTGCTGACTAATAAAGCTGATTATCATTGGTTTTCATTATTTATGGACGTCATTTTAGTCTAAATGCCTTTTGTAAATTAAAGTCCACGAATTTTGAGCCTCGCAACGACACACAAAGATTTTCAAAGCCAGTGGTTTGCGACAGCCATATAACACCGGGGTTTGGGAGAGCACTAGTTGGTGGAATTATGCGCCACTCAATATATGTTTTAGCTACTAATCAGAAGTTTCGATGGAATGAACACAAACTTTACTAGTATGTTTTTCTGCAACAATCATGTATTAATTGTCCAGCACGTTGGATGTACCGCGGAAAATTTTCATCCGATGAATATAGCTTTATTATTATTATTATTATTATTATTATTATTATTATTATTATTATTGTTATTATTATTATTATTATTATTATTATTATTATTATTATTATTATTATTATTATTATTATTATTATTATTATTATTATTATTATTATTATTATTATTATTATTATTATGCGCTGGTTAATAACCGAGATTTAGTATGTAACTTAGTCTTGCCATGTAAAATAAAGAAATGCCTCTTCAAATAGTTTATCTCGTAGTCTGTCGAGGATAGATTATAATTTACCTTAGAAACTTAGCTACTATAAATACATAAATATGAGCAATATGATCTTGCTAATGGGGTTGATTGTTTTAGTAATGTTTAAAAGTACTGCTTTTTTATAAACTCATTGTGTGGGGCACGATCTGAACTACCTTTTGACTGCGTGTATAGCAGCACAACTGAAAGTGTAGATAAGGTTTATTGTTATAATTTGCTGCCTATTCTCAGTGATTGTGAAAGGAATATGTCTAATTTTATAATAGACGCGGTAAATTATCCATGAACTACACCGCCCATCTGAAAATGAATGATTGCACTTTGCTTTGCTATTCTACACCGACTCCGATTTTGTGCTACCTGATATGCGTCAGAAGGCTTCGAGAACTCATGGTCACTAAAAACCACTTCATTTTTGCAGCTATTAAAATGCGCGCATGCATTCAGTCTTTACCGGGCAAAAAGATTCCGTTCGCCTCTTCAGTCAGTCTGCTTAGGACAAGAGCAATCCGGAATAAGGTGATCCTGTGGGGGTTTCTTTACCAATCACACGTGAACACGTCGACAACTACCACGCATGGTGACACTGATAACACGTAAACATCGTGATAACGATCATGCGTAAACATGAATCACACGTAAACATTGTGCGTTTCACGTCCCATGCAATGCGACCATATAAAATGACCGAACTGGATCAAACAAACACAAACCTTATGAACTCCCCACTCACAAGCACGTCAGAAGAAAACCGGCTCAACCACAATAGTCGCGGACAACCGTCGGAACCCAACTGGCGCAACCCAACAACAACCGTCGGACCACAACCGTGGACAACCCAAAAGCAACTCTCACTCCGGCTGGTAAGTCACTTATTTTAAACCTTCCAATTTTGCTATTGTATTTCATTTGCTTTAGGTGAACCTGTTTATCTTAACCTTATATGCATCCAATATCTATTTTATTAGTGTTTCTCGCCTTCTGATGTATTCATCGGTTTTTGTGCTTAAGCAAATCACAACACTAATAACTGGTAAGCCCTTGTTAATAACCATGTCATCACCTTCACCTCACGGTTCGTCTACAACACCCGTCACAATCTCACCCAATATTAATGCCGCTTCCGTCCAACTTCCTCCCTTTTGGCACCACGACCCTTCTATTTGGTTCATGCAAGTTGAAGCACAGTTCGTCCTTCGGGGAATCACGCAACAACATACTGTGTATTACCATGTACTTGCAGTACTTCCTCCCGAAATCGCAGCCGACTTACGCGACATTCTGATTGACCGTGACGTTGCCAAACCCTACATTCAATTACGTGCCGCCATCATCAAACGCTGCAGTTTATCCGAACATAAACGTTTGGGACATCTATTGAGCGGAGAATCCCTCGATGGCTCTACCCCATGTCAACTGTTGCGTAGACTGTAGAGCATCATGGGCGATCATAAAATTGACGAAGCCTTATTTAAACAGCTCTTTCTAAAACGTTTACCCGCCCACGTACAATCGATCCTCCCTTCTAGTTCCGATGTTCTTCTCGCCGGACTAGCCAGTATAGCAGACAAGTTAATCTAGATACAGCCAAGTACCCTTAACATCTCCTCGGTTAACACATCAGACTCTTTATCTGCCCTCCACGATAGTCTAGATCAGTTAGCTAGTCAGGTCACGGCTATCCGCATCAACTGACCCCAACCGTTTCCCCGTACACCGTTTCGCTCACGTTCCAGGTCTCGTTCACGACCATCTCCCCGAGGACAAGAGTACTGTTGGTACCACAGTACGTTCGGATCTAGAGCCTGGAAGTGTTCACAACCATGTACCTTCCGACCACATCATCCGACGCCTCCGCAAGTGTCGGGAAACTCATGGGCCGAACTATGGGGGCGAGCAAAGTTCAAAGCCCAACTTATCTTACTCGCCGACTTACAATCGCCGACAATACCTCCGGTCTAACCTTTTTGGTAGACACTGGGGCCGACAGCAGCATTGTACTCCTAACCGCCGTTTCATGCTAACCCATCCCTTCTTCTTTTACACTAACGGCCGCGAATGTTTCCTCAATCAAAACTTACGGACTGCGCACTCTACGACTAAACCTTGGTTTACGCCGCGATTTTCAGTGGATTTTCGTAATTGCTGACGTCCAACACCCCATTCTAGTTGCTGAGTTCCTGACCCACTTCAATCTTTTGGTAGACCTTAGACAACGACGCCTGATCGACGCAAACACTCATCTGTCTGCGATAGGACATTGGGTTGCTCTCCCTTCTATCTACCCCATTACTAATTTTACAAACGGCGATTCTCCTTCTCAATAGCTACTTCAGCGGTTCCCAGAACTCACCAAACCCAACTTTCATGATTCCAAACCAAAGCACTTTGTGGTTCATCACATCCATACCCGTGGTCCTCCGGCTTTCACACGCCCACGTCGTGTAGCTCCAGAGAAATTGCAGATAGCCAAGGACGAATTCCAACACATGCTTTAATTAGGGATCATCCGACCTTCCGAAAGTATGTGGACTTCACCCCTTCACATGGTCCCCAAGCAATCATCTTCCGATTGGCGCCTTTGCGGGGACTATCGAGCACTCAAAAACGTATCAGTACCGGACAGCTACCCCATCCCACACCTCCACGATTTTTCTTCCGCACTGCACGGGTGCACATTTTTTTCCCATATTGAAATTCTCCGTGCCTATCATCATATCCCTATACACCACGAAGACGTTCATAAAACCGCCATTACCACACCTTTTGGGTTATTTGAATTTTTACGCATGACTTTTGGTCTTCGAAATGCAGCTCAAACATTTCAACGTTTTATCGACCAGGTACTAAGCGATCTCCCTTTTGGTTTTGCATATCTTGACGATATTCTGGTAGCTAGTACCACACCCGAAAAACATTTAGAACATTTACATAAGGTATTTACCCGTTTATCAGAATATGGTGTCGTAATCAAAAATGTTCAAAAATGTGTTTTTGCTTCTCCCTATCTTTTCTCGGCCATACTATTGAACACACCGGCATATCACCGGTCGCCGATAAACTTGATGCCATTCGTATTTTTCCCTGACCTTCTACTTTTAAGCAAGTCCAACGCTTTTTAGGAATGATTAATTTTTATCGTCGTGTTATCCCAAACGCTGCAAAAAATTTGGTACCTTTCACCGTCATGTTATCCGGTAGTCCCCCTCCTAAAACACTTCATTTTGATGACACTCACAAGGAGGTTTTCGAACAAGTTAAATCTTTATTAGTTGACTCTTTGAAACTGTTTCACTTGCAACCTGACGCCCACTTGTCGCTCTGCGTTGACGCCTCCAACGTAGATATTGGAGCAGTCCTGCAGCAATCTGTTAAAGGTGCACAAGAACCACTCGGATTCTTTTCCAGGAAACTGTCGCCTACAGAATCCCGCTACAGCACCTTCGGTCGTGAATTACTTGCTATCTATTCCTCCATTCGACATTTTCGTCATTTTCTCGAAGGAAGACAATATAGCGTTCTGACCGATCACAAAACCTTAACCTTCACACTGCTAGCCAAACCTGAAAAATATTCCCCGCGTGAATTACGTCAACTCGACTACATCTCCCAATTCACCAGCGATATCCGTCATATATCTGGCAAGCAGAACATCATTGCAGACATGTTGTCTCGTCCGGCAGTCGACTCCATCCACTCAACTCCAACCATCGATTTGCAACGTATGGCGCAGCTACAACCAGACGATCACATTATTTCGCCGTCCAGCGACACACCGTCTTCATTGCACGTGAAACCCGTACCTCTACAAATCGCACCCGGTACTATAGACTGCGACGTCTCCACACCCACTGCAAAACCTGTAGTTCCACACTCAATGCGTCGCCAGGTTTTCGACGCCCTACACAACGTTTCACACCACGGTATACGTTCGACAGTCAAACTCATCTCACAACGTTATGTATGGCCGAATATGAACAAAGACATCCGTTCATGGGCAAAAACTTGTCTAGCATGTCAACGTTCAAAAGTCATTCGGCATACTCATGCACCTGTCGGTACCTTCTCCCAACCAGATTGCCGATTCGACCATGTGCACCTAGATATCGTCGGCCCACTGCCGAATTCCAACAGTTTTAACTACCTTCTCACATGTGTGGATCGTTATACACGATGGCCTCAAACCATCCCCATTCGAGACATTTCTGCCGAGACTATCGCTCGAACATTTATAAATGGTTGGATTTCCAATTTCGGAGTTCCTTCCTCTATAACCACCGACCGTGGATCGCAATTTGAATCACAATTGTTCCAACGTCTCACAGAATTACTCGGATGCAAACGCATCCGCCCAACTGCCTATCATCCTCAGGCGAACGGACTAGTCGAACGATTTCACCGACATTTGAAGTCCGCTTTGCGTGCACAAGACAATCCCTCCAATTGGTCCGATCAACTACCCCTAATTTTGTTACAATTACGCACCATATTCCGTTCATCTTTGAATTGTTCGCCAGCAAAACTGGTTTACGGAACAACGCTGCGAATACCTGGCCAATATTTCCCCTCAGATAGCCAAACCAACTCCGATCCACCTACCTATGTTTCCCAATTAAAAACACACATGTCCCAACTACGCTACTACTACCCTCCAGCACCTAACACTTTGTTTTATGTTTCCCCAGATCTATCTACTTGTTCTCATGTCCTTATTCGTTCTGATCGGGTAAAACCACTATTGCAACCCCCATATGCTGGTCCTTTCCGCGATCTCTCGCGAAATGATAAATACTTTACCGTTCAAATACACGAGAAGCAGGACAACATTTCTATCGATCGACTGAAACCTGCTTACCTTGACTAGTTCGAGTCGAGTGCCTCTAACAGCCAACAACCCAATCAGCCCAACAATAATGTTGCACCCCTGTCTCCCAAATCTACCACCGACCGACCTGCGCAAACTCACCACATCACTCGTTCTGGCAGACGCATAGACTGGCCAGACCGTTTCATCGCCAGTTGAGTTCAACTACTGCATCACAGAGCGTCCGAACAAACATTCAATTTTAGTTCACTTTTCGATAGGGGGAGAGTATCTGTGGCGGTCTGTTTACCAATCACCCGTGAACACGTCGACAACTACCACGCATGGTGACACTGATAACACGTAAACATCGTGATAGCGATCATGCGTAAACATGAATCACACGCAAACATTGTGCGTTTCACGTCCCATGCATTGCGACCATATAAAATGACCGAACTGGATCAAACAAACACAAACCTTATGAACTCCCCACTCACAAGCACGTCAGAAGAAAACCGGCTCAACCACAACAGTCGCAGACAAACGTCGGAACCCAACTGGCGCAACCCAACAACAACCGTCGGACCACAACCGCGAACAACCCAAAAGCAACTCTCACTCCGACTGATAAGTCACTTATTTTAAACCTTCCAATTTTGCTATTGTATTTCATTTGCTTTAGGTGCACCTGTTTATTGTAACCTTATATGCATCCAATATCTATTTTATTAGTGTTTCTCGCCTTCAGATATATTCATCGGTTTTTGTGCTTAAGCAAATCACAACACTAATAATCGCATGCTGATGGGTTTCAGCTCTGTTGTCTTGCAGATTGCTTCGGGAGACGTTAAGTTTATTGAAGCAAATCCAGATAGAAAAATAGGGAGTGGATTCCTTCAAACGACTTAAAGTTAAACTCGATCTTCGTTTCAGCAAATCCTGCAGTCAAGCTAATACCATATGTATTGCAATGCTTAACTTTTGATGTCATCAGTGAGAACGAGAGGGTGATACTCGCGTCTTGGGGCATCCCAGTTTTTCCATATTCATTGCCCCGGCTGTTACGCTGCGAAGATTACACATACGAAACGAAATATCTTAAAATAATCTATTTTACGTTGAAATGGTGGCATGCTGTTACGGGTTTTAAGTCGAAGCTGATTGGCGAAACCAATTTTCCACGCCACGGGCTGCCACTAACGGTGAGAAGGGCTATCGCAGTCTTCTTGTCAGCTATCTCCCGCCTCAAATTTGTCAGTTCCCACCCGATAAGCTGTTGGCCTGCCAGGTCTGTATGTTTCAAGTGGGCGCTTGGAGATAGGTAATACACCGAAAAACAGAGGCTAAACAAATTTACCCGCTAACGCTAATAATACAAAGAAACAAAATCCATCGCTTGCTACCGTGCATTTTTCTCACATTGATTTCTCTAAACAACATGAGCGGCTGTATTCTGAACACTTGAGTGCATGTCGATATCGCTGCAATATAAGAGAGCATGTGATCAGAATATATCATCCTCTAAGAAAATAAATATAAAAACTACCCGTTAATAATGACATTCGAACTCATGTAGACAACTCGGAGACCTTACCGCAGAACGATCATGCGATAGTCGTGAGCGCTCTAGGAATAAATTGTCACAATCCCCACGGGCGCAGAACGCAACCACGTGAACGCTTCGACAATGCTTGGCAATACGATTAACATACACGGTAAAAATCCCTGCACTCAAAACCAAAACAAAAATATTTTATTTATATTTTGTTCTTCTCTTTTGATGAAATCGGTTTACGCTCCACACAGGATAATTTATTTTACCGAGGCAGAATACTCTCACGTTTGCCTAATATTTTAGACATACAAGGAACACTAGCTGATTCGGCCACCCACTGACACTCAACATAACCTCATCTGGACCGTAGAAAGTGTGGCATTATTCCTCAGCAGTATGGTTTTAGTGCGGAGACAACACTTCCGGCGTTCAGCTTAAACGAATAAAAGAATAATGTGACTATAAAAATAAAAGTCCAGGATGACCTGGTTCATACATTATTCTTTTAACTTGGAAGAGTGAAACAAGCTCTTCAGAAAGAGCCGGAAACTTGTTCATATAAAAAACGTGTGAGATTGTTGTGTAGTCAAATGGCTAGCATCATCTGCGTTATATGTACTTTCAGTATCAATCAAACTGTGCTCATACCTAACTCAGTCGGACAGCGATGTCATTAATGCGGTCACACGTAAAAATCTCAATTACGTGAAATTTCCATGCGGGTACTGCAGACATAGGAGGAGTGTTTAATTAGAGTACGAGCATAAATAAAGCATTATTATTATTATTATTATTATTATTATTATTATTATTATTATTATTATTATTATTATTATTATTATTATTATTATTATTATTATTATTTTATGCATAGGTTTTTTCTGTGTGCGTTTTAGCTTATACGGTGGGTTGTCTGTTGTTATGTGATGTATTCCGCGTTTTATTAACCACATGCGCTTTATTTCTTTGTTGTGCCTATACATCAAGACGTGCTTCATTCCATTACCTATCATTTTTATAGAATGATTAATGTAACGTCTCCAATTTGTCATATTAGACACTATGTTTCGACCCTCGTTCAGCTCTTTTCGTTGCAAACGTTGGGAGTTCGAAGACTACCAACGTGATAACGATCTGTGAAGCCTACGTTTGGGAACATGTCATTCAATCCATGGACCGCATGCTTGGCGAGTATACTTCTGAGACAGCTAGACCTGGATGGGAATGTCGGGACGAGCTTATCGAAGTCAGAATACCGGTGTTAAGTAAACGAAGATTCATGAAGCAAACCGACATATGCAAGTGAACAGGAAAATGTAAGTATTTATATGCAACGCATATTTATGTGCTCCACAAAACTTGCACATGTTTTAACCGCTCTATCGTATCGCGTATTTACGTCACGCTTCAGTACTGTAAGTTTTCGCAATTATATCCGTCTTCTTCATGTTAAATCTTTTTTGAAAAAAGATGTCATTTCCAATCGGAACATAGTTATAGTGTCAGGCTTAAAGTCTTTAAGTAAACCAAGATATGTGTGGTTAGGCTGCAGAACTTGAAGGGACCTATAAGCGGCCGTTCAAATGATTGCTTCCCGCAGCCAAAGCTCACAGTGAGGTGTGTATGTATTTACGCGTCTATTGATGCATCTCGACCTTAGACGATATCGTGATTCTGCAAGCGAGGTACGACGCATATATTCGTCGACATTATATGCAAAGTTGTTGTATCTGAATGAACTGCTGTTGCTAATTCATCTGCGAACAATGAGTTTTGCTTGAATGTGTTTCTGTCGACATACGGCCTATGTCCGTCTTTTCACTGGCGGTTATGCCTGATAATATATGCAGGATTGCCTCAGGTCTGGCAGTGTTCTGCTGAGCATGGATGTCAGCTTTGCACTGCTTATGGAAACTCTCTATTTAACCGTTTGATTCTGAGTACTAAGCGGTTGTACATATGTGGTTACAACCAACAGCTTGTACTATAACACTGAATTTAACTCGAAATTGTGAACCTTGCTGAGTATTGACCTGACTGAGGTAACCTGGAATAAGGTTCATAAGAAAGCACTAGCTGCATTTTCAGAACTGCAGTCCACAAGGCAATAACATCGGATCATCGCAAAATTTATGAAAACAATTTAAAAGATAGGTGTATCTCCACGGTGGAGTGGGTGGACCTGAGCGACTGACGTGCGCATGCTAAAGACGTGAGTCTATTAATTCGAATCAACATACATATGTTTTGTGTCTGGCTATCTTACTCCTTTGGTAACCCATAATCTCTTGTGTCGAGCACGCTACATTGCACTAGACATGTGTCAAGACGAATTGGCTAGTCTTTAGCTTGCCCTATGCTCCTCGGTTCTGTTTTTCGTGACGAGCTGCTGAAAGTGTGTGTTGTCTATAATTAGTTCAGCTATCTCGACCGCACCAATATCCGTTGTGCGTTACGTTTATTGTGATAATAGACTACTTTGAGCTCGCTAGAGCACAAAAAGTTACCACTCGTATAAAGCAACCATAATCAGAAAAAAACATGCGTGTATCACCTTTGATTGATCAGAATCAATGCTGATAATGTAGAAAATAAATTGAGTGTACGTGGCTTAATTAGGCAAAGAAAACAGAAAATGAACTTCCTGGCGGATGGATGAGCGAATTCAGCATGCTCGAAACGAAACATACTTGCCTACCGACTTACTCATCTGTCGCTATCAATAATTGTAAACGTTTTCACTAGGTCGTAGCACTGGACGCCATCGAGTGTACAGTGAGACCACATCTATCCGCAATATATTATCATGGTTGTTGCAACTTCACTCTAGATTCTCGATATCGTTCTATACAGTTAATGTGCTTACCCGACCAGTATTGCATTTGAAATAGCTAATGATATTTGAAGTGCCCTATTCGGGCGATTATCCTTCGACTGTGTTGGAATGGGAACATGATTTCAAAATGCACATTTAAACAGTTTTGTTGTATCGTTGAATAGTAAGCCAACTGCGTTCCACTTGAAGCAATTTCTCAAGGGGCAGTCTTCATGTCAGCTGTATCACCATGTGCATCAACCTCTATCACAGTATATATTTTGGAAAACAGAGCAGATGGAAGCAATTTCTCGGCCGTCCTCTTTTCATGACATTACGAACCCTGAATAATTCTTAAGCTTTGATAAGCAGTTGCAATCTGAATACTCTAAGCTTCTCTTTGTGTTCTGGGAGTTTTAGATTACCATTTGAAGTTTCCCGTTTCACTCTATCATTTTCATTATAATTTGATTTCCTCAGATTGATTTACTCCCTTATTCATTTCAATTTGTATGCAAACGTTAGATGCGTCAACATTTACACAATTTCCAGTCGACCTTTGTAGGTTTGGATTCTTTGTAAATCGTTATTTGCTAAATCAGTAGGTTGATGATGATTCAGCATTATACATTGAATTGTGACGCCAGTCAAAATACTGTTCTATCGATTCAGCGCTGGCTTCTATTCGCTGACATTAGTCTCGAGAGACTATAGTGTTTATCACTCCGGTTTATCTCAATTAATTTTCTTTTCGCTTAAATATTAATCTCTTATTTTTTCAACATTCTCTATTCGGACTTCAGCTGTCTTGTTTTCTAATTTTCCTCTTGAATGTAACTGTCTTCAATCAAACTAGCAAACTGATTAATTTGAGTCTGATTTCTGTTTGGTTTAGCAGTATGAAGTTCATCTTAATCATGGGGTGATCTGACTGCTTGTATGCATTTTCGGTTCAAACAATCCGAGACGTTTAACTTACAATAGACGGAGGAAGAACCATATCACTACATTTTTGCCAGAGTTTATCCTCATGCCAAATCAAACTGGTCATGTAGAATTCAGCTGTGATTGGACATGGTGCTCAGATGTTGAAAATGAATATGTCTGAACTTGCCAGCGGATGGATGAGCTAATTTAGCATGCTCGAAACAAAGGCTGACATACTTACCTACCGACTTACTTCTCTGTCGCTATCAATAATTGTAAACGTTTTCACTAGGTCCTAGCACTGGACAGAATCGATATCTTTCAATAGGGTTAATGTTCTTACCCGACTAGTATTGCATTTGAAATAGCAAATGATATTTGAAGTGCCCTATTCGGGCGATTATCCTTCGACTGTGTTGGAATGGGAACATGATTTCAAAATGCACATTTAAACAGTTTTGCTGTATCGTTGAATAGTAATACAACTGCGTTCCCCTTGAAGCAATTTCTCAAGGGGCAGTCTTCATGTCAGCTGTATCACCATGTGCGTCAACCTGTATCACAGGATATATTTTATAAGCAGAGCAGATGGAAGCCATTTCTCGTCCATCCTCTTTTCATGACATGACGAACCCTGAATAATTCTTAAGCTTTGATAAGCAGTTGCAATCAGAATACTCCAAGATTCTCTTTGTGTCCGGAAAGTATTAGATTACCATTTGAAGTTGCACGTTTCACTGTTATAATTTTCATTATAATTCGATTTGCTCAGATTGATTTACTCCCTTATTCATTTCACTTTATATGCAAACGTTAGATGCGTCAACATTTACCCAGTATCTAGTAGACCTTTGTATGTTTGGATTGTTTGTAAATCGTTATTTGCTAAATCAGTCGCTGAGGATGATTCAGCATTATACATTGAATTGTGACTTCAGTTAAAATACTGTTCTATCGGTTCCGCACTGGCTTCTATTTTGTATTTCTGAAACATGTTGGAATTGGCTGCCATCAGTCTCGAGAGACTATGGTGTTTATCACTCCGGTTTGTGTTAATTAATTTTATTTCCGCTAAAATAATAATCTCTGTTTGGTTTGTCACTATAAAGTTCATCATAATCATGGGGTGATCTGACTGCTTGTATGTACTTTTGGTTCAGACATTCCGAGACGTTTAACTTACAATAGAAAGCAAATACCATATCACTACATTTTTGACAGTGGTTATGGTCATGTCAAATAAAAACTGGTCATTTTGAATTCAGCTGTGATTGGACATAGTGCTCAGTTATAGATCAATGTAATTGAATCCTTATATCATTACTGCATGATGACGTTTGTGTTTAAGACTGTGATGCTATTGTTGGCAGGTAATATGATTTTTAATGTGGCGCGGCTTTATTTCTAGATGGTTTACATTTTAATTCATGCCATTTTAAACATTTACACCATCAATACTCTATCTGTATATATTGCTCCTTAGACTGATTTAGAGAGCAGCAACTGTGTTATGAATAATCCCGATAGATCTGGTTGTTTAAAGTTATAAACATTTCATATAACCGCTATGCACAGCGATCCATAAGTAGCACGATTCATTTTGTTCAGTTGAAACTCGTTCGTGCACAATATACCTGAAATTATGACCGTAACATTTATATCTGACACGGATATGAGAATGAGCTACTATATTCGCTTTCGGGTATGGTTGATTATAATATTTTGAACAGGCGTGATAACCTCAAAATGCTTTGTAGCGACTCTTAATTTGGTCTTACAAGCCTACAGAGAGAAACGCCCGGTTCCCCATGGAACCTATTGCAAAACCGTACGCGGATGCGCGGTTGGATTATTGGTTGATTTCGAACAGATCATAACGAATCTGCTTGATTGCAGGTTTTGGTGCTTTGTTCCAAAGTTGGCTTCGTTAAAGACTAACATGCAGATGAAGATTGGAATCGATACACCGTATAAATACTCAATCTGTTTAGAAAATTGTACGGTTTTCGATTGGAAAAATTCAACTGTAAATTTTTGCTTTCAACTATATGATTCCCAGATTTTCCTGATTGGTTATAATTTATTAGTTTACTACCTCAATATATAATCTAATTTTTAATTTCATTACGTGTGTTACACAGCTTATGCTACGAGGGATGCTGAAGGGTGTAAGTTAAAATAACTGTTCCTATCCAATTTATCATGTGCCTTTCAATATATGTAGTCAATTGACCTGCCGGAACCAGTTGAATAAATGAAAATTGAGCGACTGAAATATCGTAGCTGTCAAGCATTGCATGTCAAGCAGCAGTGCAAGGATTTCTCGTAAATCATCACTGATGTATGTTTTTGAAAGTCCGCTACACTGTATTGAAAAGTAATATTCGCATTTTCATGGTAAATATTCGAATGAACTTAATATGCATTGCGGATATATAAAATGTTTGAATGCTTTAATGCTGACGAAAACCCAGAAAAAAAGAGCAGCATTTAGAGCAATGATTTCTCGAGAGATCCTACAAATGACGTTTTAGAATTTAAAAAGGTAATTATGGGTAATCAGGCGTGTATTTTGCTTGCTATATTCTCCTTTGTCTCATAAACATGCATTGTTTCCGTCGAATGGGAGATCGATTCACTTACCAAAGCATATCTACTTGGAAGCCACATCACCGTTAATTCATTAGAGTTGTTTTTCATGGCTTCCTAGTAATCTGCGCTAAAACACAGTGTTCAGTAATGTCACTTTTTGAACATGAATTACAGGAGGAGGATGCGTACTTGAACACCAAACATATGTGTGTATGTGGCGAGTTATTTGTACGTTTCTTGGGACCACGAAGTAAACGTACGTTTGAGAAACCAAGTCAATTTTTTTACAGGGGCGTGCTTTGTTTGTTTGATCCTCCATCTTGAAGTTGTTTCTTGTGATAACTCCTAAATCTTTCACGGAGGAAAGTTCCGATGCAGGCTGGAATGCAGCACGTAACGTGTATTGTGGAGTTTCTCGCCGATGGCCAGCACTGTTGACATTTTGCAGTTGAATGGAAGGTGGTTTTCTGACGACAATTTGCCCAAGACGTATATATCTGTCTGGAGTTTTGCGATGTCCTTCTGGGATCTGAATTCTCTCAAGATGTTTGGGTATTCCACGAAGAGTACGCAGAGTGATATCAACATGGGCGGGATGTATTGAACGAAAGTACTAAACAGCCTTGGCTATAGGGCTGCGCCTTGTGGCACTCCGCTGGAAGCAGTTCCGTCGTCAGACAGGTCTTAAGCGAAACGGACTTTCCATGTCCGATCAGTCAGTTAGGCTTGGATCGACTGCAAAATCTTGGCGTTGATGCCGTTACGTCGATGTTTGCTGAGGTCTACCAAGATCGCGTGCACTGGGATTCGCTATTTGCGGGCAGCGCATCAGGCGTATCTATTTAGAATCAAGTTAGCGAAGCAGGTTTTTGTCTTTGGTAAATCTGTGCTGTACCAGTGAAATGAGATTGTGTTTGACGAAGTGTAAGTGGATTTCTTCTCGGAGGAGGTGTTTCAAAACCTTGAAAAATATTAAGGTAATACACACTGACCGGTACTTTCCGGGCTGATTCTTGCCGTTCACCTTGTGGAAAGGTTTGAGGAGTCTGGTTTTTCAGTACGAAAGTGAGGTTGAGATGTCCAACGAACATCAGATGATATGCCTAATATAGGAGCGATCACTTGCTTTGGGGTTGAGTAGATGAAGGCAGTCTGGACCAGGAGCTTTTGAAGTATTGAACTTGCTGAGCTTCTTCCGACCCTTGTGACGGAAATGTATGCCTCATCTGGGGGTTCGGCGAATGGAGGAGAGCTATCCATGAGAGGAAAGTTGTCTGTCGGAGTATCAACGGGAGAATAAACGCGGCTATATTGGCCCGCTGATGCTTTAGCCTTGGAACAAGCGTCTTGGGTGGGGAATCCATTGAAATTGACCAGGTCTAGAAAAATACCAGTTTGGCGGCGGCTTCTGTTTATGTACGCGAAGATGCATTTTGGTTGAGTTGCCGCTAAACTGGATAATAGTTCTTCGTAATGTGTTTTTGAGTACCGAGTCTTGGATTTACTTTTGTTGCGAGTTGATTTGTAGGTCTAATGACCGGTGGATGAACCTTGACGATCGTAACCGTCCCAGGCTCGTTTCATTAGTGTCTAGAAAACCAATTTTCGCGTGAGGATCCAAGAAGGCCTCTTGCATGCCTAGACCGGCGTTTCCAGCGCTAGGTGCAGACCTTTACCAAGTTTCACCTCGTATGTTCCGATTTCTCACCAAAATGAGTCCGGAAATTTCTAAGTAGTTCGGAGTTCGTGCGCGGCTTTGATTGTCGATGGAAAGGAGAGCATATGATTACGTGGTTGATGTATCTTAGCGTATCGCCGAAGAATAGCTGCGCAACAGATTGTTCGTGGGTCATTAATAATTGATGATGTGTGATATTTCATGGATGCATTTGCCATTTCTGAAAAAAGGGCTCTTATAATGTTATAGAACAAAATTTGCTAAACCGTTTTTTATCATTGCATTCTAGTTTAAGAATCATCGACTAATCAAGTTGTTCAGCTATTTCGAAGTCACGAATTCGTTTGAAGTATTCGTTCAAAATTAGTCCGAACATAACTGTAGTTCACGAACATAAGTATTTCGCTGCGTTGTCAAATCTAAATTAAAAACGCGCCATCAGCCTAAATTGACTGTGTAGTTGTTGCTGTTCCTTGTGATATATATTAATGTGAATGTCGAAATGTACCGCTTAGTAATAAACATGCGGAAAAAAATCTATGCTATGTGGGCCATTAACTATACCACCATGGATGCTTTAAATTTTAATCGTTTATACCTTCACAGTTGCCTTAAAAGCGAAACTACCACAAGTGAGTCATTCTAGACAAATGATTAATGTTTAACCACATTTAGGCATATTAGTTCGTAAAGCCAATACAATTCTATTGAGACCGCGTCGATTTATCTTATTACCTATTGAGTGAACCAGAAAACATATTTTAACGGATAATTTTCACGGAGCGTGGATAGTCCTTCAGGACTAAAGGTACACTCATCCTCGGCGTAATCTTTGAGATAAATACTAAAACTTGCGATATCTCAGTATTTAACAGTGGATTACTACACCTGATTAACATTTTTGATGTTCTGGCAATATTAGATGTTACAACATTTTTGGACTCCATTTCTTAATTACTTCTGATCGTCGAATTTCAACCAAACAACCTATGAGATGATAATTTGAAGAGAAAAGTTGTTCACGTCCATGAGTGTATCGCTGTGCTAACAAGTTTAATGGATTAAAATAGTGCGTTGGTTTGTCAATTCAAAACTGACTTCAAAGTGCGGAGTATGGTTGTGCAACAAATAGCTCAGCGCTAAATGTTTTCTAATACAGGAAACTCGAAGACTATTTTCGGTTTGAAGCGACCGAAAAGATGCTTGCAACATAGGTTACATTTATTATGAGAAGGTTGTGGGCATTCGCTTATAATTTTACGTTTGCAACGTTTCGGTCCAGCAGCCTTGTGTCACTATCAATCAACGAAGAGGTTTGAACTATATCCGTCAACAGGTGGCCTTGGTTGGATCCCCATCTTTTCGCAGTGCAAATGATTGTGTGTGCGAGTGTGCCTTCGCACTCAGTACCTGTCATTGTTCATATTCATAACATGCATGTATAGCGGCCGATTTCAAAGATCCATCAAGATATCACAACTGGACGTTTTGTTCCTGTATGAATCATTAAATTGTGTAGGCATATAATCTACAAACAAATGTTAAATTCAAGGAAGAGGCAAGTACTCTCTTACAAACTAATATGAACAAGGAAAAATATTTTGGATAATATGTACTTTAATATATTGTAGTATTGAATTGACAAGCTTAAATGAAAAAGGTGTTTGTTTCACAGCGATCAAAATATATTTTTCATAAAATATTTAAATCTTTATCACTGTTGTTAGACCACCAATGGCCTGAGACTTCTCAATAGTAACTGAAAAATTCAAAAATCACCTCATCTGATGTGGTTCTTCTTTATTTATTGGTAGCTCAATATAGGAGAGATATCACTACAAGTAAGTTTTACTTCCTGGCATAAAGGAAATCATTGATGACATTTATTTAAGTAAATCTCATTCATCCAATTTCTGGAATCCTTTGAAGTAAACTAATTTGCAGTAGAATTATTTATACTATGAATCTGACCAGAAAGTCTATGCAAATAAGTAAAATCAGAAAACGTAAAAGTTTTGCTGGAAATAAGAAATCTGGCATCGAATAAGCATTTCTACTAAAAAACCATTTCATATCCTCTGATAATTTTAATCATATATTTGAAGACAGGATTATTCTGTGATCATTGATCCTTAGGCGATGTTATTGTAAAGCTTATTTCAATTTAATTGGAACAATGTACGAATGAAAGCATGATGCTTGAAGAGGAGATTACATTTATTATGAAAATATTGAACCTGATCGTATATGATTTTACGTTTGCAACGTATCGGTCCGTATAGAAATAGCCTTGGTTGGAACCTCACTCTGTTACGGTTGTGCAACTGATTTGGTGTGTGAGTGTGTCTTCCCACTGACGACATGTCATTGGTCTTGGGGCATTAAACCTCTTACTGATTAGTCACAGGTGTCTATGTCCTACCTCCAGATTACCTTTAAATCAGGCATCCCACGCTTACCCTTGATGTCCATCTATTCTGACTTGAATCGAGCTCTAAGTGGACCAATGTTGACGCTTTTTTCCATTCGGGCTCATTGATTTCGGGTTCCTCAATCTTAGTTGCTCAGTTGTAGTCTATGTCCACCTATTTAATTGCGCATTCCTTATTGTGATCTGCATTTATCATCCCTATTGACCTAGACAATTAGGGTCAAACCCTGACGTTACACATGCCTTATCTTATGCTTCCACGGTGCGTTTCACAGCATTCCCCGATTTTGATTCGATGACACAATGCAACACTCACACCTGACGTACACTGACACCGAAGCAATCGGTTAGGACTCATAGTGCATACAACGAACTGTGTGTATCAGATCTCCTGGATGTACTGTAAAATGATTTATATGGGAAAACATACAAAATACTGCCTACCAGGATTAGAGAACATATACGAAGAACAGTCAAAAGACCAAGAAATGAAACGGAACATCACAACTTCATACAGAGGCGGTAATAGTTGGTTATGAATTCCACGCCCCCCACAGGACCGATTTCGAAAGTGCACTTGGGCTTCGACAAGCCCTCCGCAAGGTAGAAGAAATTCAATGGACGGAATCCTACGACATGGCTAAGTCACTTGTCGCGTTCAACAGAGCGAATGGGTTCGATTACCAGAAGCATGGAATGAAACTTCTATCGTCAAAATAAACGACCTGCATATTTTATCAGAGAATTTAAAAATAAAATGGAATAATCGAAGAAACAGTAAGGTTTGTCACAAGAGAGATAACAATATCAAAATGTTGTAATGCTGTAATACTGCATAGGTACACAACAATAGGATTCGAATGGAAATGACAAAAAAATTTGAGCCAATTCATCCGAATTGACACAGATAAAATTTAATTCTGGCGCGGCCGATCCGGCATAATTTACTTGTATTACGAACATATCAGTTACACCTGCATTTACGTTGCTCCAAAACGCCAAGTCAAACAACTTATTCCTCATTTTTAGCATCGAATATAGTAGTCACAAAACATGTAAGCTTTTTGTTTGACACAATAGTGTATAAAGTCATGAGAATTTTTCACGTCTCATACCAATTCATATCCGCGAATTGCATCGAGCAGAATGAAAACCTATAACAAACCTGTTTGCACTAGCTTGAGTTCTCCTAATTTCTTACACATATACCAGAAATCATATATTGTAACCGAGATTTATTGTAAAGCTTCGACAATCCATCGGAACACACCGCACGTTCTTTGGTTTAATAGCAAAATCTTTTGATATAACTGACAGGAATTGATGATGTATGATATTTAAAACTTTTGCAATTGCTGAAAAATGTGCTGCTACATTCTTATAGAAGAAAATTTGCTAAACCGTTTTTATCATTGCATTCTAATTGAAGAATCTTCGACTGATCAAGTTGTTCAGTTATTTCGAATTCACGAATTCGCTTGGAGTATTCGTTCAAAATTAATCCGAACAGAACTGTAGTTCATGAACAATAAGTATTTGGCTGCACTGTCGAGCCTAACGATAAAAATGCTACATCGGGTTGCGAATTGTGAACCGCTCCATTTTAAAATCACTCAATGTTTATTTCAAATTCAGAAATCTGACAGTGAATATGATTGTGGAAGTGGTCGGATATTTATGGCTTTAAGTATACGTTTACATTTTCCCATCTAGCTTTTACAGATAATGCAGCGTTTACAAATGGTAAGCTTATTTTATACCGTCTTACATAGTGCCGTTAGCACTGCACTTTCGTACGGTGCTCCAAGGTGAATACGTCCAGAATACAGTATTGTTGTCCTTTGGAGAGTTTGAGTAGCTGTAACATTTTGGAGCCTATGCGTTGTAATTACTCCAGTTCAGTGAAGTCACTTTTTGAACAGGAATAAAAGCCTGAGTTAACCTAATTTCTACCACATATACCAGAAATCATACAGTGTAACCGAGATTTATTGGTAAAGCGTCGACAATCCATCGGAACACACCTCACGTATATATCTGTCTGGAGTTGTGCGATGTCCTTCGGGGATCTGAATTCTCTCAAGATGTTTAGGTATTCCACGAAGAGTAGACACGTTGACTTCAAAATTTGCGGGATGAATTAGAATGAAACTTAAAAAAGCCTTAGATATAAGGGTGCGCCTTGTAGCAATCCGCTGGAAGCAGTTCCGTCGTCAGATAGGTCTTTACTGAAACGGACTTTCCATGTACGATCGGTCAGGTAGGCTTGGAACTACTGCAAAATATTAATGTCGGTGCCGTTGCGTCGATGCTTGCAAAAAGATATTCTATGATTGACTCTTTCGAAGGCCTTGCTGAGGTCAACCAAGATCGCATGCACTGGGATTTGCATTTAAATGGCAGCGCATCAGGCTTATCTATTTAGAATCAAGTTAGCGAAGCAGGATTTTGTCCTTGTTAAATCTGTGCTGTACCAGTAAGATGAGATTGTGTTTGACGAAGTGTACGTGGACTTCTTCTCGGAGGAGGTGTTTCAAAAACTTGACAAATATTAAGTTTATTCAAACTGATCGGCATCATCATGATTGTATTTTCGCAGACAAATAAACAATTGTACGGTTTTGTACATGTGCGTATTCAGGGAAGGAACTGAGTTGCACAGACAATGATCTATGCTAGTGCGCAACAACTTCTTATCTCCTTCTTATCTCAATAGATGCCATAAATGTTGAAACCAGAACAAGTAAGTCAATCTAGATGTAATCAAGTAATCCGCATGCAACTATAAGCATTTGAGAATTTTGGTTTGTCAAAGTAAAAAAATGAGGATAATCCTGTTTGAACTAAGCTGATATTCCCGGATCCAAATTTTTTGAATCAGAACTTTTAATTATAATACATTTCTCTCAATACGGCATACACGACGTACTTCACAATGATTCAATTGTTTCATATACATCTGCAGTGTTTTGTTCGTCCAACAAGAGTGTTTTCGATTAACCACGAACTTCCACCAAATGAAGTCATCCTGCAAGTGGAATTTTCATTGAACAAACTATGATTCTCTGCGAAATTTCGTTCCTTAATTGTTGTATCTGAGCTCGAGTCTAGGGATGCTAAGGTCTGTATCAGCCCACAATCGTTTTCGACCTTTACGGACAGGATCCCTGATTGCATCGATTTCCGTACACTGTGCGATGCACCATAAATTATGTTATTGCCCACATGTCTTG
>JALGAQ010000009.1:1206589-1242868 GCA_028829895.1 Sinotaia quadrata | reverse complement strand
CCACGCGTTATCGAAAATGACCCTGACTCAACGATGGTCCGCCGTGCGACGTTATGCTATGTGCTTCGTATGTCTCAGGACCGGTCAGAGCGCGAAGTGTGCTTTGTAGATAAACCCTGCGACGAATACGGATGCAAGGCCTATCATCATCACCTGCTGCATTATATCAAACCTGGGAGGTCGATCCTAAGGTTAACAAGTGTGGGTCATATCGACTTGGAGCATACCTCTCGGTCTTTAAATACCTGCTTGGCAGAGGAATCTTTTATCTGGTTAAAAGCTTTCTATCATTCTCAAAGCTATGACTTCCCCAAAATTTGGTTTGAGAAAGAACTTTGGAACCAAAACCGCAGATGACATGATGATGTCGTTGGATTGCTTGGACTTCCTCAATAATAATAATAATAATAATAATGCTTTATTTATCCCAAATGGGATGAATTTTCAGCAAATTACATGATTTTCCAATATTACAAAAAGAAAGTGTTCATCCATCATGTTATTTTTCACTGTCGTTCCATTTCATAAATCCGCTGTTTTCTAGGTCATTGTCATTTCTCCAGTTGAACACATCACCTGCGCCTTTATTACTCGTATCGGAATCACATGTAACTGAGTGGTGTTTTTGACGTGTAGCCGAATTGAAGGCCGGAGAACCGAGGTTCATTCAGAAGACACGGCAAGTCTTAGTTTTCACTTCTTCTCTTGCTAACGCTGGTTCATGTCCCGCAATTAGTCAGCCTCACGATAGTCCTAATTTCCGTAGATAAAATTACCGCAAAATTGATGACGCTAAATTCGACTACCCACGGAATTTCGCTGTTAAGATTGCGGAAGATCGTCAGGAAGATAAACGGCGAATTTTAGCCCGTGTGGTGAGCAATGATTAAGAATAATCAAAAATTCGCGCAAAATCCTGTTCCGGAAGTGCAGAACTTAGCTGAGCGAATCGACTGGAACCGATTAGGATCAATGATCAACTGGGTCACGTGAAGCGGTACACCATAGATTCACCGCGAGTCCCTTCCTCCACGATTGACCTAACCGCGCTTAGGGCAAGTTTGCCTCGATTAGAAACAGCCAGTTCCGGTACTTTTTCGAACAATGTTGTAAAGAAATTTCCTTTCCCACGCCCCAACTCCCGATCTTGCTACTTCCTATCCCCCATATTGACCTGACCTTTGTTTTATTTACTTTTCTACCGCTATGTTTGACCGCACTTTTTATTGGACTTTTACCAACGTGAGTGAGCGTGTTGTCCTGAGCAAGTGTCCTGTTCTATTTTGTATTCTAATAATTCTTCATAGATGTGTCTGTCATCATAAACTATCCAACTTATTAGAGGTCTCGGAGGTGTATTCAAACCGTTGAGGTTTGTATCCTTGTACAGTTATTATTATATTATCTTATAATCACATAAACCTTTCAGTCGAGAAACTTGGTTCTTGATTTTTATCGATTTGGCGCATATATCCCGGCTTACAATACCTGCTTGGCAGAAGAAATGTTTATCTGGTTGAACTTTTCCTACAAATGTGTAACCGAGATGGCACGAGACTGCATTATCTGAAACACTATTACGTCGGCTAAGCAAAGGAAGCCATATCTGGCGTTGAGGGTCGAAATGCGTTGCATGGTTACGCAATGGCATGGGAGCTGTTAAAAAATCTGTACGGTAGGGACCAGTTATTCACTAATGCGATCGTAGAGGACCTACTAAAGAAACTCAAGAGAAACCATGACAGTGCCGAATCATTGTCACGTCTAGCTACTTGGATGCGTAATAGCTACATCACATTGTAAGACAGAAATCGTTCCGGCGAGCTGGACGCGTTGGTGACCCTAGAGAAGATCGTCGAAACACTCCCCGATGATGCTAGAAGAGGCTGGGCCAGAATTGCCCATGGATGATCCAGAATGAAGAGTGACATTAGTTTCACGGATGTACGCAAGTTTGTAGAGGAAAAGTCGCAAGTTAGACAGGGGTGGTTCGGTCGGTTTATACAGTCGTCTGTGCCAGTATAGAGAGAGCCACGCCAGCAAAGGAGACACATAGACCTAGCGATCCAGGTTCCTTTTGGGCTAGACAGTTCTCCGCAGCTGGAAAAGAGGAGCCGTGCATGCTGTCAAAATCCTCCCGAATTAAAATCTTGCTCCGCGTTCCTCAATATGAATTTAGCTCAGAGATGGTCCGCGGTGCGACGCTATCGGGTCTGCTTCGTATGTCTTGAGAACGGTCAAAGGAGTGAAGTATGCTCTGCGGATAAATACTGTGGAGTAGACGGATGCAAGGCGCATCACCATCGCCTGCTACATAGTGTCAAACGGGAAGTAGATGTTGGCAATAAGGGTAACAATTGTAATTAGACTGGGTTGGGCAATGAGAATAAGGTCTCCTTAGGTGTGCTACCAGTTCGCATATTGGGTCCTAAAAAGACGCTGGTAGTTAACGCGCTTTTGGATAATGGCTCAGACGTCACCTTGATCAATGAGAAGTTAGCCCGCGCTCTTGGGGTAAATGGAGTTAAAATGTGTCTGAATATCTCAACTGTCGCAGGCTCAACTTCACTTAAGTCTATCGAGTGCAGCCTCAAGGTAACCTCCACAAACGGTGAAGGTAGAGTAGACATCCTTAACGCTTTCAGAGTGCCTACTCTACCGATTGGAGGTGCCTCTTCCCCGGTTCGTGATTACGCTCAGAGGTGGAAGCACCCTGAGAGCGTTGAACTTCAGTGCCTTGTTGATTCCGAAATCCATATCCTTATAGTGTCCGACGGGCCACATGGTCACCGGCCCCTAGAATGTCTTGCAGGTAAACCGAATGAGCCGTACTCGGTGCGCACTAGGTTCGGCTGGATCTTGTTAGGGCCGATGGATCCAACGGACAGTTGTGACCGCAGGGTGAACGCCGTGCAGTCAGATTCGTCCATACAACAACAGTTAAAAGCTTGTACGAAGATATAGAAGGCTCAGAACGCTGCTGCTCGGTGGTAGACGAAATTGCGAAAACTGTAGTTGCAGAAGCTACCAAGTGGTAAAATGGGCACTAAGTTATAGGTCTGCCCTGGAAGGAATTACCGACGGAGTCACTCGCGAACAAAGCCGCCTTACATGTCAGACTACGCATTCTACGTCGAAGGCTTCACACTAACCCGGCGTACCTCAAGGCCTACCAGGTGTCGATGGTGAAAAGCATCGCAAAGGGGTTTGGCATAAGACTACCGCCCGAGCAGATGAAGGCTGGCTTTGTACCCCGTTGGTACCTGCAACACCATGGAGTAATTAACCCTAGAAAACCGGGTAAAGTAAGAGTGGTGCTGGATTGCGCGGTCAAGGCGGACGGGAAATCCTTGAACTACCGACTTTATTAATGACTGGATACCACCGCAAGTCTAATGGGAGTGTTATTGCGCTTCCGGATAGTGTCTGTAGCTGTGGCAGCAGACATAGAGGAGATATTTATGCAAGTTAAGGTGCCGGAGAAAGACAGGGTCGCACTTCGTTTCTTGTGGTGGGAGAATAACGACAAGAGTGCTGAGCCAGTGGAATGTCATATGGTCGTTCATCCGTTTGATGCAACCACATTACCGTTCTGCGCTAACTACGCTCTTAGGCCAAACTTGCAAGATTGGGGGAACGGGGGCATACCGGAAGTTTTAGATGCCGTGGAGAGAAATGTTTATGTAGGTGACTGCCTCGCATCATTCCCGGATGTACAAACGGCCTCCCGGTTTGCATATCAACTGAAGCGCACTCTACTAAAGGTATATATATATATATATCCAGCGATCCCCAACCGCTTAAGGAAATAGCCATGTATGATAAAGCGATGTCCGTAAAAAGAATAGAGACAGACGACGGACGGACAGAGCGGACCTTAGGTCTATAATGGAACGCCCAATCTGACTGCTTCTAGTTCAGGCTGAATTTTTCGGCGGCATCCAACACGAGGAGAGGTATTCTATCCACAGTCTCAACCCTTTTCGACTCTTTGGGTCTAGTTTCACCAGGGCTTCTTCCAGCTAAGTCGTTCCTGCAAAGGCTGTGCAAAAGGTGGTTAGGCTGGGATACCGACATTCACAAAAGGGTATTAACGATCGCATGTTGACCTACGGCGTTCAATGGCTCTTTAATGCGCCGTTGGGCAGCCATCGAGGGGGATCTGGGAAAGAGTAATTCCCTCGGTCAAACAAATTATTACCTCAATCGTGTAACAGCAAACTATAAGCGACGAGGTGCTAGCAACTGTAATCACCGAAGCAGAACGCATCTTGAACAACCGTCCCCTAGAGCCGGTGAAGTCAGACGTCAATGACCTGATGTGACTGACCCCAATTGACCTGCTAATACTGCGTCCCAGTGTACGTACCATAGTGCCCGGAACGACAACCGATCGATATTCTAAGTGTTGGAAGCAGGCGAACTACTTGACAGGGCTGTTTTGGAGACGGCCCAAATCGGCCACGATTTCAACTCTCTGTGAACCTGGTTCAACGTCCCTAAACCTCAGCCTCCAGCTAGACTTAAGGTTGTCGCCACAGGCCATCGGACCTACGGCTGTTCCTTACATTGGCTGAGCTGAAATATTACACTTATAACTCTTGCTACAACAGCATAGGCCAATCCCCTAATGACTCGAGCGGCGACAACCGACCCTCCTTACTCGCAACCTTCTATTAAACACAGCTTCCGTATATCCTTTCGTAAGACCCCTTCATTCGTGCCCACTAACACTGCCCGAACCGCGCCGTCGCCTGAGAGCTCACAACCCTCTACTTTACCCAGCGGCCACCCTTCGTGGGGGAGTTGCTTATCCAAGAGGTCTCGGAGGTGTATTCAAACCTTTGAGAATTGTAGAAAAAGTTTAACCAGATAAACGATTCCTCTGCTTAGCAGGTATTGCGAGCCGGGAGAAATATTCGCCAAATCTATACCAATCAAGAATCAAGTTTTTCGACTGAAAAGTTTATGCGATTCTGAGATCAAATAATAATAATAATAACTGTACATAGATACAAACCTCAAAGTTCTGAATATACCTCCGAGACCTTTTGTAAGTTGGATAGTTTTCTGATGACAACAACGCTCACTCACGCCGGTAAATGACCAATACAAATGTGCAGTCTAACAGAACGATGGAACATCAAATAAACTAGGGATCAAGTCAATATAGGCGGCAGGTGGAATAAGCTTAGGGATTTGGGGAAATTTCTTTACACCCACCCTCCCAAACGATCACGAATTCCATCAGCCAGGGTGGATAAATCATGTTACATCATCAATCAAACCTTCGATTAGTTATTAATATCTAAATTCCTACCTCAACTAATCATCCTACTTTCAATTCACGACTCCTCTTACCACGCCACACTAGCCGGCTCATTAAACGGAATCAAATTCTGACATACTATGCATACAGTTTCTAAATCGCACATAAAATTGTAAATCATAGTCATGTTAGGAACATAGAATGCTAATGTGAGTAACAGTAGATTGACAGTACCTGAGGTTGAACTTTGGTAACTGACTGTATAGCAGACTATAGCAACATAAGTCGAAGCCGTTCTCTGCCAAATCCACCCCCTCGCTTAACCTTTTACGAAGCTCATAAACAATGAGGAGGGACTAGGCTCGATAACTTTTATCCACTGGTTAATAAATTTTACAACATCATTTGCAGTTTTGATGATTTGACCAAACAGTCGAGGTCTTTCAAATCGCAGTCTCTTACCCAAGCAGTAATTTCTTTTGAGACACTCTCGGTCACATGATCAAGTACAGACTCCGTTAAAATGATTTTTCCATTGGTAGCCAATCTTCGCTAACCGTAGTAACAGTAAACATATTCTTCGTGATATCGACCGATTTTTCATCAAGGACTTGCAGAATGTCAGTCATTTCCATTTTGCCATAAATAGTACATCTCAATTTATTACCAATAAGACCACATTGTGTAACATGCTTCTTGGAGGATTCAATGTTCACCAGATATACACCCAAGCACGAACTCGGTGGCTCATGGTTAGTCATTCCACATGGGCTGGTCTTGCTTTTTGGGTCTCCTGCTCGCATTACACACGGAAGCGAGTGAAGGTGTCACGTTATGCACCCAGTAACACCTCTATCTTCCACTTTTGCGCAAGCTTAACTAATCTGTGTATCTCTCAGACAAACTAAGAACAACGTGTTTCGGCGCAACATCTTCCAACGGTGGAATGGAGACAGTCGAGAACGTATGTGGCAACACTCCATAACATATGCTCGGTAACAGATCGGGCATTCCTGTTGGACGAAAACAGCCTTCCTTTTGCTCCTTTTCAATAAGTCTTATTGTCAAAAGATTTCTGGTTTTTCTGACGGGGATAGCGATATTCAAGGGTTCTCGATGGTCTCACAAATTTAGAATATCCAGCGTCTGACGCGTTCTTCTTTCTTAACAAATGTAGAGATGCGCCTAGATTCGCTGGGTGGGGCGTACATAATGCATTCTAGGTTAGCTGTGGTGTTCCATTTGGATTCGCGCCTACTCTGTCAAAGCGCCAGTTGCAGGTACGCTTGCGTTTGGTCAATAAGTTGAACTATTCCGCATCGCGGTGGTTTCTTTTTTGCCTTTAGGACATGTCTTCTGGTATAGCTTTGGTTACCATATGGTCCCTTGCATACATGCCCTAAGGATCTTCTTTTCTATGGCATAATCATTGTTCGGGTCGCTCCCAAAGCATTTAGAGATCATTTCGCGGCTTGCCCTATGCACTGATACACCAAATAAATCTGCCTTAGTCCGTTTCTCGACACTATGCTCAACCAGTTATTGGAACTACTTGCTGTAACGTTTGTGGTTTCGATCGAATCGTGGAAGATCTGCTCGAGGCAGTTTCGGTTCGAATTGAGTAAGATCATAATAACTTGAGGAGGGCGAAAATGGGCTGTACACTTACCGTTGTACGTCTCTCCACTCGGTAGCACTGACATCCGACACATATCTAATTGTAATATATTTAATGTCGTGATGTTCATTAGATGTCCCTATCTTATCCGCAAGTTTGTTATAGCGTCACAAGCCTAGGACTTTTAACTTTTCTATTATCTTACTTTCTTCGTCACTGATTCCTCCGACAAACGTATCTACGATATCCTGCTGTCCAACCCCCTACTGTTCTAGCTGTCCACACAGTGGTCGTGAATTATTACCACGCACGTCAATAGGTATACAATGATTATGACTACTATGCTCAACGAAATGAATAGATGCACTACCAACAACATTATTAATATCATTATACCTTTCGTACTGATTCGGATACGAGTTAGCTAAACAACCAGATGGAGTAGAAACGGAGACTCGCATGGTGATCTCATACGTCATCTCGCGTTCTCCCGCTCCAAAATCGCCGTGGTTCGTAGACATAATCTTGTTTGACAGTTTTCGATCCCAAATTCGTACTAAAATGGAGTTTTAGATATCAACCACAGTTTCTAGACAGCATCAAAGTTGTGGGTTCTGAGTACTGATCCGATCCCTGCCTTTAAGAATTGTAACCTTTATCCCATAATGAGAGACTCAGGAAGTCAATTAACCTGGATATATGTGCTAGTCGCCGTCGACAAGAATGCGTTTATCCTATCGGATACGGTTTATGGGGTTCTAACTGGTAACAAATAATAAAATGTTTATACACTACTTCTAATGTTCATGCATAAAAGGGGTAGAAAAGCCAGGTAAAACTGGAAATGTCTACAGCAAGCAAACACTGACTATAAAGTCATTGTCAATAGAAAAATTAACCTTCGAGGCAGGCGCTCTTTATATCGCTTAGTTAACCAAGATAAACTGTATTGGCCGACATAGAGCATAACGAGGATCGAAGAATAAAGACAATATAATAACATCCAGGGTAAATAAAGGATTTGAAGGTAATCAAGGACCTAATGAAAAATGGGTAATTATCCTTCTACAAAGACTGAAAGTTCGGTGGAAGTACTTCTTTGCTTTATAACATGAGCCGTCGCAGTTACCTCAGATATATAATGGGAAAGTAAGAGTTACCGCCCGTGACCGTGGTACATTGCGATTCCCATGGTGAGAACTAAAGAATCTGAGAAACAACCGTGAAGGATATCAAAGAGAAGCGCACCCTCGGGTGCACCATATTCACCAGCCCATAAATGATTGAAGTGGCGAATGAAAACCAGAAGTGCGGAACACTCTAGCGCAATGTCAATGAATACCCGGCATCGTTGATGTACGTTCAGCTTACATTCTAGTTTGCAAGGCAGTTGAATGTACGATTCATCCGCCAAACAATACTTGCAAATGTAATCAACCCACTTTAGAATCTGCAATTTTCATGTCAAGAATACTAGGTTTCCCTAGAACACGAAATGTTCACTGAATATCATTCGATTCTATTAAAATGAAATATTTTTTAATGAAAATTGGCCTCAAGCTTTGGACAAACGTTCGTAACAATCAATATAATATGAAAGACGCGTTCCGTAAACACCTTAAAATCATACAATGTAAACAACGAGAGACTGAATGTTACCTTTAAAAGCAACGGCTATAACATTCGTGTAAACTGCTTGGTCCAGATGAACGTAAAAGTCACAATGAATAGATCGGATTTCGAAAGTAAATCATGTAAAGGTTGCGGAAGGCAAACAGTCATTCATGTCAAAGATACCTCAAAGCGACTCTCAAGATTCTGGATGAAGTTTCAATGCTCATTTGCGTGAGTGGATTTCAGACTGAAGTTGTTCGGGAAAGCGTATCACGGTATGCGAGTTGAATGGACCCGCTTCGCGTGGAGGATAGTCGCCGACTTTCTGTATTTGAAAACCGCCGTCTCTAAAGCATTGCTCGTGTCCAATGGCAACACCATGTGAGCAATGATGAGGTGCGACATCGTGTGGTAGGGCCAGATAGCCTTCCTTTAAGCGACATCATTTCACTTGACCGACTCCGTGGTATAGGGGCGTCCTTCGTACACCGTGTATCTGCTTGCCTTACTGTTGCTTCCTGGATCTGATTGAAATAAGCAACGTGGCGGTCAACCCATGACTTGGCATCGAGGTATGAAGGAAATGACGAGTAAGCTAGTTCGTATTATCTCTTGTCTACTGCCAGGATGGGATCACAAAAACGAGTAGAGCTGGCTAAAAACTCTAGGAGAAATGGCGCAGAATAGAAATCTTTGGCGTGTCTGCAGTTCTGCGTGTTGTGACTGATCCTCTCCTCCTCCCCCGCCCACCGGCGTGTAGTTAAAAAGTAAAAAAATACAAAAAACTAACAAAAGAGTATTGATACAAATTTGTACCCGATTTCCCCACATTTGTTTGTCTTTTCATTTTAATTGTTTTTTTATTGCACATGAATTGTCTAGCACCCGGCCTCCTTTTACAGAACGGTATATATATATATATATATATATATATATATATAATTCAATTGACTGAACACCAAACAAGCTGTTAACAACAGACTGAAGAATGTACCATAAGACTGCAGAGATTCTGTTGAATATCGACACATCTCTTTGTTGCATGCCGTAGAATGTTGAGTTGTGAGCGTGCTTACCATAAAGAATTTATTGACAATTTTTCGTTCATGCACTTGGAGAATCTATCAGGTAAATTTTGATCAATTTCTTGGGTAGGCTCTTCGTCTATCACCAACTTATAAGGAAAAGGAACCATCGCTTGCACAACAAAACTCTGAGTCATGTCTTAACTTCGTTCAATAAGGACATATTTTGTTATATTGGAATACTGCAACGATACTTTGTTAAAGCTGTTGACAATTATACATTTAAAAGCCGTATATAATCTCCAGTATAAGCACAATAACTATAGGCAATTATAACGTGTAAGTATCTGCCTATACAAAGGTTCAATCTCTCCCCTCTAAAATAAATAAGCAAAAGTTTTGCAAAACATGACTTCAACATTTCCACTCGGACACAGTTTAGAATGAATCGTCTCTTTGATGGCCAGTGTACGTTCGTTATGAATACATACGTATCTATGACATCGCAGTCATCGTTCTATAGGCGTTCATTCATCACCACTGAATTACCTCGAAATCACATTCTTCTCTTAACTAGACGTGGAGTGAGCGACTTTTCAAAAATCAGACAGTATATTTTTGATCTTAGGCGTAAGCATCGGACGAAACCGGTCAAAGTTTGAAGGTCAATATTACATCAATTATCAGTATAGCTTAATTCTTATATATATATTATCAGTTAAACTTCATAAAAATAAAGTGGTTAACTGTGAGCACATACATGCTCACTATGAGTTGCGGTTTAACCTCATACAATTGTTATATAACATATTTGCTTGACGTTTTTGTTGCAAAAATTAAACTCCGCACTTCTATTGAAACGAATAAGGAATAAACAGACTGAGATTAAAATTAATAATTATAAAAATGCTTGTAACCGATTGAGATGTTACTGTAAAACAAGGTGGCTTGGTGGAATCGGCATATTGTTTGTTGATGTACGTTCAGCTAGCATTCTAGTTTGCAAGGCAGTTGAATGCCATTTTGCAAAATGGAGGCTTTAAACTCCGGAAATGGGTAACAAACGACCCGGAGGGACTCACTTGAATATTGCTGGTTAATCTACTGATTCCGACGATCACAGAACCAGGAATGGGACGTTTATTAAGATGCGATATTTAATTTACTTGAAAGCACTAGCTCATGGTTAGCCTACAACCTGTGAGTATACTGTAGATATATCACTAACGATCATTTTGCCGCACTTTTGTGTAACAGATCGCCATCACATGGATGCACAACGATATTCTCTACCCGCATACCTTCCAGTGATTCCGGGTAAAATTTTGGAGCCATTATTCAATTTAATATTTCAATTAATTTTTATCCTATTTGTGGTAATGCATGACAGGATAAAATGACGTCGGGGATCCGGTTTGCTATAAAATGACAGTTGTACAATATTCTGTTCCCTTTGTTTACCTTGAGACAGGTCTTGCAGTAGCAGACTGAAACGTTGGTAAAATAATACAATACACCAATTGTAACCAAGCAACCTTGTTTTACAATGACATCTCAATTGGTTACAAGCATTTTTAAATATATTGCCGACGTTGTGTTTGAAAACCACTGTTTCAGAAGCATTGGTCGTGTCCAATAGCAACATCATGTGAGCAATGATGAGGTGCGACATCGTGTTGCTTGGTAACAATCGGCGTATTGTATTATTTTACCAACGTTTCGGTCTGCTACTGCAAGACCTGTCTCAAGGTAAACAAAGGGAACAGAATATTGTACAGCTGTCATTTTATAGCAAACCGGTGCTCTAACCACTGAGCTATGACGGCCCGTTGAACGTTGCGGAAATTTTCCTATTGGAGTATCTTAGTCACGGTAGATCGTGATTAGCAATGCCCAGCATCTCTTCATTAGCTGTGTCCTATTTTAATTCAATTAAATTGGTTTTCCACGCCATAACCCCAAACAATCCAGGGTCAAATAGGCGCTAAAAGTGCATATGAGGACTAGATTAGTGTTTATTATTGGGGGTTGTGAGGATTTATATGTATGTCAATGATGCCAATCGCGTCTCTGTAGTAAGATTATCCACCAGTATTTTTCCGAAAACATTCACAGGAAGTACCCGGACGCATGCGTTTCACTCTTATTGGATATCATCAGCAGGGCGTATCTGGTTTGATCTGGGGATCGAACCCAGCACTTCGTTCGTGCCAGCCGGCGCTCTTATTCACGGTAGATCGTGATTCGCAATGCCCAGCATCTCTTCATTGGTCGTGTGAGCTGCCTACAGGCAGTTTTTAATCACACATGATTAGTGTTTACATTAAGGTGGACATGATCGGGCCGGGATAGGGGTACGGATTATCGCTCACAGGACACTTGGCTTTACGTCATGGTGTGAATAGGCCTCGACACCGGATGTAAGTCATCGAATGATTCGTAGGTGGAAGACTAGATTAGTGTTCACATCGAGGCCGGCGTGAGGTGGACATAATTTAGCCGGGGTAGGGATACGGATTATCGCTCGCACGACACTGGGTTGTACGTAACAGGGTTGATAGGCCTCAAAACGGGATCTAGGTCATCGTATGGTTCGCAGGTGAGGGGGCTTACCAATTCCATTGCATGGCGTGATGACAACGGACATGGAACAACGACAAGACAGGCCCTTGGACAGACCGAAAAATGAAGACTTCGATCCTACTTCCAGCTTGCCATATATAATGTTAGTCACACGAAAATCTGTACACCTTTTTTTACCTTGACAAAGGTCTTGCAGTGGCAGACCGAAACGTTGGTTGAATAAAAATACGGCGATTGTTATCAAGAGACTTTGTTTTTTACAATGACATCCCAATCGGTCACAATCATTTTAAAACATATTACACGAGTGTTATACCCGTTGTTTCTAAAGGTAACATTCAGTCTCTCGTTGTTTACATTGTATGATTTTAAGGTGTTTACGGAACGCGTCGTTCAAATTATATTGATTGTTACTAACGGTTCTCTAAAGCTTGAGGCCAATTTTCATTAAAAATTATTTCATTTTAATAGAATCGAATGATATTCAGTGAACATTTCGCGTTCTAGGGAAACCTAGTATTCTTGACATGAAAATTGCAGATTCTAAGGTGGGTTGATTACATTTGCAAGTATTGTTTGGCGGATGAATCGTACAAGTACCTATGATAACACACTAGGAATTTTGAATCATTCTTTAATGATCTGTACCGATTCAATGCGCATCGAAACATTGGTTAACAACCGCTCACCTGATAGTTTCTGATTCAGCCATGGAATAGCTGTAAATCATGGTAGATACTACTGAATTCCGGAGGCTTTTTGTTTGCATCCTGGCCGAGCGCAAGACCGGTTTCTGGCTTATAAACCGTCATCAGTTGTACATACGTGTCTGATTGCTCACTTCTATTCCATACAGCTATTATATCAGAATCAGAAAGTATGAGGTGAATGGTTGTTTATCCATGTTTCGATGTGCATTGAATCGGTACAGATTATTAAAGAATGCTTCAAAATACCTAGTGTGCTATCATAAGTACCTGTACGATTCAACCACCAAGAAATACTTACAAATGAGTGTCATTCCCTTAGGTGGGCCCATTGGTACACAAGATCGGGAGGTTTTTCTGTGCAATCAGGCACGTATGTACAACTGACGATGGCTAATAAGCCAAAACCGGTCTTGTACTCGGCCCGAATGCAAACAAAGGACTCTCCGAATTCGGTAGTATCTACTAGGTTGATTAAATTTTCAGTATATGAACCCTATCAACATTTTCATAAAGTGCAATACTGTCCCTGGTGTCCAGGCCCAACTTAACTTGGTAATCATCTATTGATCTAAACACAAGACAACTGCAGAATCAGATCCACTCATGCTCGTGTCCATTGAAACCTCCGTTCAGTATCTCAGGAGAGTCACTCGAAATTATCTGTGACCTTGTGCAAAGGTTGACTGTTGAGTGATATTGACCAACATTTTGACTTATCATAATTATTGTCATTCAGTCACTGCAGTCACTGTCGTTCGGATTAAATTATTCACACAACGAGCTAACAATTGGCGCGGCCTTCACGTCAAAAACATTACTCAGTTACATGTGATTCCCATGCGAGTAATAAAGACGTAGATGATGTGTTCAACTGGACAATAACTGACAATAACCTTGAAAACAGCGGATTTATGAAACGGAACGACAGTGAAAAACAGCATGATGGATGAATAATTTTTGTAATATTGGAAAATCATGTAACTTGCTGAAAATTCATCCCATTTGGGATAAATAAAGCATTATTATTATTAATATCCATGACCGTAAACACAGTATTATGACCTTATGCACAAGGATTTCTACTGCCCAGGTCTTCAGATGCACCTGGAGAAACGTTATCTTAAGCCGTAGGATCCCTTCCGAAATCCTTTGGTATTGTTACGTCGACGGTCACCTACAGGTCTATTTACAGGATTCGATTCATATCCGACACTTCTTTACTGTAGCCTCGTTAACCATTTATCGTGACTATGCACATACTACATGAGTGTTATAAATATGATCTTCAAAAGTATTATTTGGTGTTTAGTTGCTCACGTTGTGTTTATTGGTTCGTCTCTCAATAATTATATTGATTGTTTCGAACAGTTTAAGGCTAGTTTTCAGTATAAATAACTTAATTTTAATTAAAGCGAATCAGATCCAGTTGCATTAAATGAACAATTGGCGTACCAAAAGGTAAATTCGGTTCTCACGATAGAAAAAAAGCTACACGTAATGCCAAAGTGGAAAAAGCATAGCTAGGGGATTAGTATTTTTCGTGAAATATAGCCCCTGGTGTCAAAGCCCAACTTAACCTGATAATCATCTATTGATACAAAATAACAGGATGCATAGAAAAATAAAACTGAGTTTGGATAATTGCATCATCACTTTGAGAGACGCTGTCTATTTTGAGCAAATGACATAGGTTCCTTCGAGCTCTTCTTTTCGTACTGTTGTTCGAATGTGCTAACGGTGAATAAATTCATGGAGTCTGTTAGAAACGGATCACGATAAATAAACCCCGTTGCATGATGTGCGCAATGATACTTATACGACCGACGAATGAAATTCTTATAAGCGTGCAACAAGGAAAAGAAATGGGGAATTTGTTTTCCATTAGGTAGAAACGAAACACCAGAAAGGTAACCCTTGGATGAGGGGTACCTTGCTAAGCAGCAGCAACAGTATTGTGCGAACAATAGCAATTACTAACAAACAAACGAATAACTTGTTTGAAGTCGCATACATAGTTGCGAACCTATATGCAGTTGGCGCAAAAGCTAGTGATTTGTTATGGCTACAATTCAAAAGACAACAGTAGAAAACAAGAAAACGAGTCTAATTATTAGACGTAGCAAGTCACAGAGGAGTCTAATTATTAGACGTAGCAAGTCACAGAGTCCTCCAAAGACAAAACGACAGTTATCTCACCGTACATATCACATATTACTAAGCTGTCCTGCTTTGAAGTAATATGAGCAGAAAGTGATTTTTCTAAGGTTATTTTACATCTGCATTTATCGTAACTGATGGTTCTGTTATACATAGATATGTAAGAAAAAGTGGTCGGCATTAGACAATGTTTTCATGGAAGGGAAAGCGGGTGGGGCGATAGCATATCAGGACGTGTTCTCCAGTTCCTTTCGGATATGTGCATACAGATTTCCAGGTAGTTCGCAATGCTGTACGTCGTAAGTCAGTAGTGCGTGCCAAAGCTGACCTAATTCAAAAAATTGAAAAGAACAATGATGCCATGTAGTTAAAAAAAAACAAGCTATTGTGAACTGACCAAGTTTGGGGATTTATGAGTCAAAGGAAGGATCGCAGTATTCCATGGAGACATGTATTACACCAAATAAAATCAGGCGAATGGACTGAAGCGAACGTTAAAAGGCTCATAACATAAGCGGCCATAGGAAAGTGAACCGATACTGTTATTATATGCTCTGAGTTCTGTCAGTTTTCCAGTTGAGATTCTCTAGAAGCCACAAGGAAATAGGTTGAATACTAATAGAATCGCCTCACATTGAATGCATAATTTGCGATATTTCTGGTTGATGTCGGGCACGTCGGCTGAATTCACAAACTTGGTGTTGATTCCATCGCCTCTCTCCTAATTGGTCCGTATTAACAGTGACCTTTACCAGTCGACTGATTTGTCATCAGTTTGTGATGTTTCTTACTCGTTCACCAGTTCGCTCACATCCGCGTTGAACTTGGCGTGAATTGACCATCGCGTCGTCGTTTGTTGTTTGACTTGGAAACGTCACGTTTTGAGTTAGTTTTTTGTTCCTTTAACTTTGATTGCATACGTTTCTTAGGTGCCGCAGTTGAAGGTAACTGTATTTGACTTTTGTCCGTTGGATAATACAAATAAATTTATAAACCATTTGGGTTTGGGATTTAAGATGTTTGTCCAGTGCGCGTAACTCAGTTTGATGATTGAAACTGAATCGCCCATAGCTAAAATTGTGATGCATATATTGGTCTATTGAAAGCTGCATTATATTTCAAAGCTATATTCGATGGCGGTATTTTAAATTTATATTGTGATGCTTATTAGTTTATCTCCACCTCACGGTTTGATTGATGGAGATTATACAGGAAAATGGGTAACTGGTTCGATGATTCACTCGCTAGTGCAGTCACCATGTGAATATCCATGAAGGTTCCTATCGATAGGATGGATGCATCCAGATGAAAGTATTCAGTCTCCTTAACGGATCTCGTAATTTTTCAATCCGAAGCTGAATGAAAAGCCTATGTGTGCACATGGGAGTTATGGTTAGGAATCGTGAGTAAACCGCTTATGTATCCGTTATTCTAATTTATAAATTCTTTATCCATTTCGGGGTTCACACGCGTTTTATCATCCCTCGCCTCGGTCAGTTTTAGCAGAAAAATGTAATTATATGAAACTGCACACCCATACTGAACAAAATTGGAATCAAACAAGGTGTTCATCTGAATGGACTTTCAGGAATGTCGGTCCGGTTTCCGAGTAAACTCAATCCTCCAACCAATTGATATGTGGTTTCCAACATCCGCGTTTATCAAAAACATTGTTGAACTACATAGTTTTTCAACCGGGGCGTACAGAAAATGGTATGTTTGAAAGAAAAGAAGCACAAGTATTTCCATGAACGAAATTCGAATCAATGTATGCATTTTAGGAAGATTTGTAACCAGGGATAAATCGAATACCATTTCTTTTTCTTAACATGTGATCGTGAGCTGACTTACCTACAGACGTATCGCGTGACTTGAGGAATGTGAAAAGCTCGTATAACTGACTGCATAAATCCTCATTCCCAAAAGTGAAATATGCCAGTGATTTTCTGGCCTGCACACAAGCCATCATTTGGAGCAGAGCTGTATGAAAGGATCGCGTAAAAAACAACGGTTAATGAATTGGTATATTCTAGTATTCTTATATATATATATATATATATATATATATATATATATATATATATATATATATATATATATATATATATATATAGCTACCGTCAGTCTCGAAGGACTATGGTCTTAGTCACCTTAGATAAATTTTTATTTCCAACATTGATTTTCTAGATTTTATCCTTTTTTGCATACGAGAATATACTCCAAATATTTCTTTAACTTCCACTTAAATTGTATACATCGCACCGTCGTTTGTGGCTGTAGAGGCCTATGCTAGACAGGTAGATTTTCCCACAGTTACTACAAGCAAAGGGTGTTTGATTTCGAAATTATGAGCTTTGTCCAGCTGATTTCGTGATCCGTGGCTTCATGTGGTCTTGGTCGACATTTGCAGCTGCTGTCTTAATGAGGCTCCTCTAGCTCTTTCGGTCCGCTGCATGTTCTTCCTAATTTGCCAAGTCGATGCCTCCGGTTTTCATATTCCGCTAGCAGCGTAGTTTTGGTCTTCCGATTGACCTAGAGCCATTGTCAAGTTCACCAATTAGAACAGGCTTTGGAATGCGATCTTCATCCATTCGTTTCACGTGGCCGAGCTAACGCAGATGTTTGTGAGCCAAGAGAGCGAACATACTCTGTAGTCCGACTGGTTGCAAGACGGCGTTGTTTGAAATGTGATCTTGCCAATTTATGCGTTGTCGTCTTCGAATATTCTCAAAATGTAAGATGTTGAGCTGGCGTTACTAGTGTGAATATGACGCCCAGGTTTCGCTGCCATAGAGGAGGGTGCTCAGTCCGCAAGATCTGCAGACTTGCATCTTCGTGTTTACAGTCAGCATCGGGTTTCTCAAGACGCGTTGAGTCGCGACAACACTCCTGCTGCTTTGCAAATACACGTGCTTATTTCGCAATAAAGAGAGGTTATTAGAGATAGTGGATCCAAGATGGGAGAACTCATTTACTACATATAGTGTGTGTCCTTCAATCTGAAATGCCGGCGCACTGTTAACCCATTGGCCAATGACTTTGGTTCTGTTTAAGCTAATGGTCGGGCAAAATTCCTTATAAGCATAGGCACAATAACCTATTAGTCGCTGCAGACCTTCTTCAGAATGGAGAATTGGAGCCGCATCGTTCGGAAACAGAAACTTCCTTATAAACGGTTTCCTAATAAGGTTTTCTCCCGAAGTTTTTTGAATAATACACCACCACTCCAGGTGTAGAAGAATAGCCCAGTGTTAGAGTTTCTGTGGGCGCTTGTGAGTAAAAGAGAGAAGAAGACTCCAAACTGCGTTCGTGAGAGCACACATCTTTGCTTCAGGCCGTTTTTGATGGGAAATTTGCCGGATGTTGAGCCATCATAATACATCGTACCTTGTATGTCTTCGTGGAAGGCAACAATCATTTGAAGTAATTTCGGGGGACAGCCTACTTTCTTCATTTTTTTTTCTATTTTCTTCCGTCGGTCCATGATGACGTTGCCGTTTGCCGATTTAAGTGGGGCCGTTTTGATCCTTTGCGGGCCGAGGGCTTTATTGATGTCATCGTACATACCACAAACGTTCCCAAAATCGGTGGCAAGTTGAATATTTTGACATATATTAAGCTAGTAGTCATTCGCACATCGTAGTGAGGTCTTTTGGTTTTTTCTGAGATTTTCGAGGGTCACACCAGTCGGATTGTTTTGTATTCGATGAGAGCAGCTCTTTTACCCTCAAGCACGGGCTCCAATTCCGCAACATTAGCTGCAAACCAGTCCGTGTTTTGCCGCTCTTGCTTACAGAAGACAGCAAGAGCAGAGCTTCGTATCGAATCGCTTATTTGTTTCCATCCGCTTTCGATATAATTTGAGGAGCAGGTGCTTAATTTCTTTTCGATGGTTGTTTCAAAGCGTTTAGGTAATTCTTTAACGGTTGTTTTGCCATTGTTGATTCGAGGATTTCCCTTCATCCTTTGATAGTAAATGCATGTAGGTTGGAGGCGCACCTTGCTACCCATGAGTGTCACACTCACTCCGTGTAACACTCTGCACTGTGATAGCTGCGGGTTTATATTACGGTGTTTAGCAATCTTTCAGGTGTAATAATGAGGTCCAGTTTGTGCCAATTATGACTTCTGGGGTGTTGCCAGGAGACGCGATGATGTAGTTTTGCAGAGAAGAATGTATTTGTCACACAGAAATCATGGTTGGTGGAGAATTCTAGTAAGCGTTGATCATTTTCATTTGGTTTTCCGAAACCAAAGGAACCAGGGTTTCCCGACCAGGATTCCTTATCTGAACCTACGCGCGCATTGAATTCTTTAAGTAAGTGAAGAATATCTGTAGATGGGATATGTTGAATCAAATTGTCCAGTTCTTCATGGAACTGATCTTTTGCCTCCGCTGTTGCTGAAAGTGTTGATGTATAGACAGTAGCCAGGTGAACTGTTCCAGAGGATGTGTTGAGCTTCTTGCGAAAATCCGAGGCGACAAAGTGACAGCTAATTCATAGTACAAGAGATGAAGCTGCTGCTCATTTTGGATTGTGGGTTACTATCACTCTGATGATTGATGTAATTTGCCCCAGGTTGTCAGCTTATCAATGGACAAATGATTTGAAACCAAGTATACTTCATTTACGTCGTTTTAGTGAAATAGGTCTGATGTGTATGACAGATCCACTTCATTCTCAAAAACACTTTTATGATTTCCCTAAATTTTTCCCGACATCCATGAGAGTGTTTCATACCTTCTAGTTCGCCCGACGAAATGTACTGTTGAATTTTCGTGCCGTCACTACAGAGTCGGAAACGTTACACTTGGAAAGCAAGTATGCTGTTCGTAAGTATATTCATTTCAGATCAAAAACATTTGGCTAATCAGTGCGCATGAGAAGACAACGTACCTTTTAAATAGACATTTCCACGAAACGCGCCGCATCCCCAGTTGCCCGAAGCGACGAGATTGGGCAATTCGCGATTGGGTGCGAGATCGTCCGTAAACCCACAAAAAGCCTAGATAAACATTGTAACTGATGAGCAGGACAGAAGACAATGAAACACAACAGCAGAAAAAGACAGGTTTTTATTATGAATAGCATGCCGACTTCTGTTACAGGTGAATCGGTCAACAGCCCACCATGTCAACAGTGTTGCGAAACTAGTCGCCCGACGGTTGCGGGTTGGTCTAGACGATAACACTTTGATCTTTACGATTGAGTAAAATAAGCCGGGAATCCTGCTCGTGTTTTGGCAACCACGAACAATTCATAGGTTGCTTGATGCTAAACCTGTTAACAGGATTGAAACCGACCAGATCAATTTGATCTTAATGCCAATATGAGCTCATTGGATTTTTAAAAGTTTTTGTTTCACGAACATTCTGATGAGTCTAGAGGCTAACAATGTATTGTATGAATTATTTGAAGGGACCATATCAATCGGCTGCGAGTACGATGTAGGAGCTTTCATTTTCCGCAGAACAAGTTATTCATTCGGCTAACTAATACACGTACTTCTAAATACAAGATTTCAGTTTGCTCCAGTGTGCAGAGCGCAGTGATAAAATGATCATTCTCTAAAAGCACTCTTCATTACTTCAACAGAACTTTACGAAGACTCCTACTCCAGGAAAAGAGAAGTAGAATATGAATAACGTTCGACATGAAACGCTCGATCATTTATCCTTTAAGGTTTAGTACAATATTCGACTCGGTGGCGTTCGACAAAAGGGTACAACCCATTCAAGTCGTTTGTAACGGAATCAGGATAAGGAAGTGACTAAATTTTATTGTTACGTACCATTTTTGATGTCTCAAACGTTTACTGCAGTAAGTCGCGCTACTAAAATTTCCCAATTATAGAAATGTGTCAATTCAACGCCATATTCAACGTGCATGTTTTGAATTATTCTTATTTTGAATAGAAGGTAATGCAATTGCAATCGAAATTCAAAACGTTTCCTTTGCGGAATTTTTACGCGAAAATGTGCCAATAGTACAAGGTAAACCTTTCTAATGGTTGATGCCAAGACCTCGTCAGACTCCGCCACCGAAAACACATAACGCAGGCCTTCAGGTTGACTCATTTCTTATCGCAAGTGACTTTTAAATGTTGATTTGTTTGCTTTTCACTTATATGCAGGTGTGATCGTGTCTGATTTGCAATTAGTGTGAGCTGCCGCCCGCTGGCTGTCGTATCGTTTGAGTTTTGCTTTGGAATTGGCACGTTTTGAGTTGGTGTTTTGTTCCAATAACTCTAATACATACCACTCCTAGGTGGTAAGAATATGTATCCAAATGCAAAAAGTGAGAAATCGGAAGTACAGGCTAAGGAAAAGAAGGTAATAAAAATGTCTGGGGTGATAAAGACCATAGTCATTCGAGACGGTAGCCAATCATCAATCTATGGCTGTTCGACAATAGAACGACGTTAATGAACTATTGATGTTTTGACATAATACGTTTAACAGATACGCGCAACTCCGCTTTGGTGATCAGTATTGAATCGTAGGTTCATCAATATGAACGTCCACGAATGTTCCACTCGACATGGACAAAACGCCCGCTTCAAGCATTCTTTGCAAGCCCCAGTAAGTTGAAAAAATCGGGCGAAATTTAATTACATTTTGCTTCGTAAGTGACACGGAATTTTGAACAAATAAAAATATTAATAGGTCAAACAAAGGAAGCAAAATGAAGCGCTTTGGCAATTAAAGGGAATTGAACGGGACCGAATATTGGTGAACCCATGATATTCGTGCTTTTCTTACATTTCAAAACATATTTGTGCTTCTCATGCGTCGTAGTGTCTCCCGTCGATAATCTCATGCGGATGATATAAACACTATGTTAGCCTGACGGGGGTAGAGTTCACGCAACACAATCTTCTTGTCTAACAGCTTCCATGGCCTATCAAAAATGTTGGCCTTGAAAGTTGCTATGGAGATATGTGAATGAACAATTACGAGAATCCCGCTAAAAAGGAAGACAGAAACCTCTGGATGCGAGGTGCTGGAATACCGAGCGACTAGCATTCTTTGAGTGCATCAAGTGGGAATAAACTAAGGTAAGCAGGAACAAGCGCTTGGTTCCTACTTTGATATAGGATGACGCAAAATAAATGAACAGGGCAATCACAAGACAGACATGACTTACCTTGTTTAATTCCCGTAACATACCAGGGGCAGAAAACTGATAAGCTGTGGTCCTGAAACGCATTGCATCCATGGCAACGATTGTCGTATTCCATCGAAGCCATTCATCACTGAAATGAAAAAAAATGTGTAATGGGATTGGTTCAAGCAGTATGCTAGTGACTACAAAAGAGTTATATACTTGTTTCACATTTGTAGGTCTTGGATGATTGACATATGATGTCAAAACTCATGAATCGATGTGAAGACGCATTCAGCAGTTGTTCATCAGCCATTAATGTAGTACAACAGTTATCAACAAGTGAGATGTGTGGTCGATTCAAATCATCACTCTAGGTCAGTCAGTTCAAATCAAGGGGTATATGGTCGATCGCAATTGGCTTCTGTATTTGATATAACTTCATACTTAGCGTGAAATATGCAGAATATACGATTTCATGAATTTCAGAAAACATGCTTTAAATCGTTAGTTGAATATATAAAAGTGAAATGCAGAAGAAGGGAGAGGCCATGACCGAAGGGTAATCGTAAGAATGGCATTAAATCAAACAATGAAAATGACAACTATTATTCAAAACGACCGTCAGAGTGAATATTGTAGGAGTTTGAGAGAAAAAAAAGGGACGGATAAAGGGTCCCAGAGTTGAGAGACGGGTTCAACACTTGAAAGACTGAAGATGTGAGACGGAAAGTTCGGAGGAGCATTCGTTACGGTAATAGCCGTAGAATAAAGAAAGCGAGGACATCCAAGCGGTGATAAATGAGTTGCATGCCAACGATCAATGGCGGAAAAACCATGAGCGGCACAATTTTGCAATACTTATGACCAGCTAAACAAGGATCAAAGCCTACTGCGGTCCAGTTATTAACAATTTCCCAAACAGCTTCAGCTTTCTGTTTTCGGATTAGCATGAATGGTCTTCTTTCCACGTATCTGAGGATGGCTAAAAATAACTTGCTTTACGAGTTTAACGTCAGTGCATATATTGTAGCGCATAAGCATCCATAGCAGATTGTGTCGCTTACGCTTTTGTCAGGAGAGAAATTTTCGCAAACCACACCAACCCAAATACAAAAATGTCTGATGCTAAATAGGACAGTGAGTATTCGTTAGCAACAGGAGACTAATGTGTTTGTATTTAAAGTTCACAAGACTAATTACGATTTCATCACTGTACTGCACTGAAAGGTAAACTAGTGTGACAGGCGTAAAGAGGACAGGCGTAAAGAGAACGCAAGACATAAACTACTAAAAATAAATATTTTGCTTTCACGTACGCTCTATCTCGCTGTTTTGAAATAAATTTAACACACACTAACCATCTATTCTCAAAAGATCAGGTGACTCTGTGCAATGATTTGGCATCCAAACGTAACATCATCGAAGCCGACACATCATGGAGGTAAACGGAAACAATAGAGCGATTGCGCAATTAGTGTCAAACAAGTTGGCCTAATTTCTTTGGATTACGCAGTTTCGTCGACCGGTAGTATGATGATTAAGTTGCAGAAACCAAAGCATTTATTCTTTCAACGAGTTTACGAAGTACATAGCGAAAGAATTAAAACAGCGCACTTATCATTCCGAGTCGAGTTCATACAGCACGCTTACCGAGTGTTATTCGTCTGCGACTCGTTAAAGTCACCGGTCCAGCAAAACGTTTCCGCGTAACCCGAAGAAGTAGAGTAAACATTCGGCTCCCTCGATAATCATCGTTTCGTCAGCAGCAAGCCGCTCCGTGAACAGACACGAGGCAAGCAATTCCGGTCTGAGAACAAACATGATTTCTTTCTTGCACGCAGCCCGACCTCAGAACCCCACCTCCCAAGTAGCGATTGGCGAAATCTACCTGAACAAGGTGAGACAGGAAAAAACAATACTTGCCTTGGACGCGTGAGTAACAGGATTTAAGGTGAATAAAGCATTAAATAAGATCCAGTATCCATAAGTGCTTTGGCACGATTTGAACTAATTGAAATGAATTAATATAGAGTGTCCCTACGTGAGTGGTAAGTACCTTATACGCTAAATTTGCTGTACGGCACGAGTTGCAAAAAATTGAAGTGCATTTTTTAGAACGATTTCATTATACTCACTCCTTTTAAAATAACTCATGGTTGAAAGCAGCAAAAGGACGAAAAAATAAACTTTCTTCTCACATTGATTCAAACTGAAAATGCACGACCTACACAAGACTTGGACCAATTTCATGCTGCCACTAGTTGTTCTGGGTAGTCCCAGCTGAAGTAGGCACGTGACCGACAATCGAACCTTGTTACAGATATTCACAAACAGTTAATCAAATGTAGACCCATCGTTAGGTACGATAGCCAATATGCACTAAACTTGGTCAGAAGATGAGACTTCGTGTGCTAATATCATACGGAAAATAATCCATTAATAGTTGTATATTCTTATAGATAAGATCATGCATGCGACCATGACATAATGAATAGCTCGTTGGCGATTAAGAACGCAACTTAAGTTCAGTTCCCAGAGTAGACACATGTATTGTTGATGATCATCAATTAGCGTGAAACCGGTACACATGGCTCCTGATCTATTGAGAAAATGTCATATCTGTGGAGACTGCCCGATTAGAAGATGGACTATGAAACTCAACAGCAAATCTTGGTCACACGGCCGCGGTTGTATATATATATATATATATATATATATATATATATATGTATATATATATATATTCTGTAAAGGCCATGGGAAACGCATGTGATCTGAGGGGATTTGTAAAGTTCATTGCAAGCAATTAATAAACCTCAGCAATGTAAGAGCATTTTGTGGATCCGACTAACACCGATATAAAAGTTCATTGAAACTATATCCTTGACAGTGACAGTCTAAGTGGACGAATACATTCATCACGGAACACAATTGCAATAAAATAAGCGCACGTGAGACGGAGCAAAGATACTATGAATTCATTAGATCCCCTTCAAAACTGATCGCAGTGGTGGTTACATTACATGAGAGTTTATTCACTTTCACCTCAAAACATGCTTATTCGAAATATGTAATCTTGGAAAATCTGCATGAACACTATTGCTATCTGGTGTGTTATTCAGGGTGTGTAAATATATTTGTAAGTTAGATACTACTGAATTCGGAAAGCTTTTTGGTTGGAACATCATCACGGACCGACAGAAGAAAATGGAGAGGTGGGCAGAGTACTACCAAGAGTTGTACTCAAAAACAACTACAGTATCAGATACTGCTATAGAAGATGCCATAAACCTGCCTGAAATAACCATACTTGATGATCCGCCTACACTGGCAGAACTAGAAAGTGCTCTACAGAGCTCAAAAAATGGGAAAGCCCCCGGTAGAGATAGCATCACAGCTGAGATTCTGAAAGCTGGAATTCGGGCATCTCTACTCTCGAAATTGCACCAACTCTTGATCCAGTGTTGGGAAAAAGGAACTGTCCCTTAAGAGAGGCGGGACCCAAAGATAATCACATTGTACAACAACAAAGGAGATCGCAGTGATTGTTCAAACTACCGCGGTATATCTCTTCTCAATGTCGTCGGCAAAGTCTTCGCTCGTGTTGTACTCAAAAGACTCCAAATTCTTGCTGAACGAATCTATCCAGAAACTCAATGTGGATTCCGAGCTGGAAGATCAACCGTGATATTTTCCATGCGGCAACTGCAAGAAAGATCTCGCGAGCAGAACAGACCACTTTATGTAGCCTTTGTTGACCTTACAAATGCATTTGACATGGTCAGTCGAAATGGATTATACAGGCCCCTGAAGAAAATCGGCTGCCCTTCAAAACTGCTGCAAATGATTATCGCCTTCCATGAAGTTATGCAAGGAACGGTGCAATACGATGGCTCAATCTCAAACGCATTCCCTATTAAGAATGGACTAAAGCAAGGTTGTGTGCTTGCACCAACAATCTTTGGAGTTTTCTTCTCTCAGCTGCTCAGAAATGCCTACAAGAATTCAAACGATGGGATTTTCCCTCACACTAGGAGTGATGGTGGATTATTCAACTCAGCAAGAGTTAGAGCAAAAACCAAAAGCAGGAAAGTGTTCATGAGGAAGTTACTCTTTGCGGACGATGCGGCGTTGACGGCTGATTCTGAAGAAGGACTGCAGCGACTAATAAGTTGCTTTGCCAATACTTGTAAGGAATTTGGCCTGACCATTAGCTTAAACAAAACCAAGGTCATGGGCCAAGGGGTTAGAAGTGTGCCGGAAATTCAGATTGATGAACACACACTAGAGGTAGTAAATGAGTTCTCCTATCTGGGATCCACTATCTCTAGTAACCTCTCCCTTGATTCCGAAATAAGCAAGCGTATTGGCAAAGCAGCAACAATGATGTCGCGGCTCAAAACACGCATCTGGAGAAACCCGATGCTAACTGTAAACACGAAGATGCAAGTCTACAGGTCTTGTGTGCTGAGCACCCTCCTCTAGGGCAGTGAAACGTGATCGCTGTATTCACACCAGCAACGCAGACTCAACGTCTTCCATCTACGTAATCTCCGAAGAATATTACGCATAAATTGGCAAGATCACATTTCAAACAACGCCGTCTTGCAACGAGCCGGACTCCAAAGTATGTTCGCTCTCCTGGCACACAGACGTCTGCGTTGGCTCGGCCACGTGAAGCGAATGGACGAAAATCTCATACCAAAGGCTGTGCTGTTTGGTGATCTTGTAAATGGTTCGAGGTTAGTTGGAAGATCAAAACTACGCTATACTGACGTCTGCAAACGAGATATAAAAACCGGAGGCATCGACCTAGCAAATTGGGAAGAACATGCAGCGGACCGAAAGAACTGGAGGAACCTCATCACGACAGCTGCTGCAAATGTCGAGCAAGATCATGTGAAGCCTCGGATCAAGAGAATAACCGGACAAAGCTCGTGTCTACGAAATCAAGCACCTATTGGCCAGTAGTAACTGTGGAAAACTCTGCCTGTCTAGCATAGGCCTCTACAGCCACAGACGGTGCAGGAAATAAAATAAAAGCAATCATGAAAAACATGGTGTGAATATATGTTTGCAAATGCAAAAAGGAAGAAACTGGAAGTACAGACTAAGGTGAAAGATAATTAAAAAAATCTGGGGTGACAAAGACCATAGTCATTCGAGACTGACGGTAGCCAATCAGACTTCATCAATTGAACATTCGTGCCTGATTGCACACAGAAAAACATACCAAGCTTGTGTACCAATGCGCCCACCTGAGGGAACAACACACATTTACAAGTATTTTTGTCGGTTGAATCGCACAGGCACCTATGATAGCTATCAGACACGTATGTACAACTGATGACGGTTAATAAACCAGAAACCGGCCTTGTACTCGGCCTGAATGCAAACAAGTAGCCCTCCGAATTCAGTAGTATCTAGGATGATTTACAGCTATTCCATGGCTGAATCAGAAACTATGAGGTGAACGGTTGTTTATCCATATTTCGATGCGCATTAAATCGGTTAAAGAATGATTCAAAATACTCAGTGTGCTACCATAGGTACCTGTACGATTCAACCGCCAAAAATACTTGCAAATAATTTTACATTCCCCATCCTGCACCGGCTTTGCCTCACTTCCTGATGGACGACAAACCTGAACAGTACAATGCAGCTGCGAGTTAGTACCGGGCTGCTGATTGGAGACCGGATTTTTAAGAATAATAATATTATTATTGCTTTATTTATCCCAAATGTGATGAATTTTCAGCAAGCTACATGTTTTTCCAATATTACAAGAAAAGGGTGTTCATCCAGCATGTTCTTTTTCACTGTCGTTACATTTCATAAATCCGCTGTTTTCAAGGCCATTGTTTTTTCTCCAGTTGAACACATCACCTGCGTCTGTATTACTCGTATCGGAATCATATATAACTGAGTGGTTTTTTGACGTGTGGCCGAATTGAAGGCCGCGCACGTCGAGGGCACCAGACTGTACATCAGACTAGCATATTCTGATTAAGGGCTTCTGAGCAGACAACAGCGATTTGAAGCCAGTCAGGTGGCATTGCCATATTAGTGTCATGGGGCATTTGTGTTTTTATAGGGAAACAAAGAACTGTGCAACAACCCACGGTAACGTCAAACAAACGCAAACGATTATTGGCTTATTCCAAATAATTTCTTTCATGCAACGGGCCTGATTGAAAAGAGATCTACTTGCTCGGAAAGATTTATTTGGGTTACCGCATACCGCAAGCCGATAACGTAACTACGGTCATGGATTGGGAGAAAATCCGAGCAGACAGTGAAAACATGACGCTTGCAGTTTACTTATTTACTATTCATTGCCAGCTCATGAGGTTTTCACATTATCGTGCATACAAGAAGGGGAATATATACCTGTATGGAGTTGGACCCAGCTTCTTCGATGGTTTCCACTGGATTGATGTGCATGCGGAAATGACCGAAACGACGATCACTCTGAGACCAATCAGGAGTGCGGCTTCCGAGACACCTTCTTGTAAATGTCACCGTACCAATCGGCATAGATTGAGTTACTCGATGAAAATAATGTAACAGACATCGCAGCTTTTCCCGTCTGCGGCCGTAGGAAGGTGGATGAGAGGTATCGCTACAAAACCAATGTCGGAGATGAGAAATCGGCAAGTTACAAACAAAAAAACCGAGTCGAACTTTCCATCCTCCTTTTTAACACAGTTTACAATGAAAGTAAAGTTTAAATATCGAAGCTTATATATAGACGGACAGTTGGCGTTTCCATGAACCCATGCACAATGTTCGTTCATTAACAATTCAGAGTAAAGGTTGAGATTTGGTCTATAAAATTCGCGGTATAAGTTTCTCGAAATTAAAATATAGGCACTGAAGGATCGGTGAATTTTGAAACAAGTTTAGGGCAAACCGAACTCTCATTGCAATTATTCAGTCTGGTTGAATACTGAACACATTTTCAACATTGTAAAAGCACTGGAACATCACGTGATCACTTCGTTCTGCATGGACATTTCATAACTCATTGAGCTGAATGATGGTGAAACTTGGAACGTATATGAACACAGCTTTTCATCTCGTGGCTAAGTAGCCCACTGTTTTCGAGTTTAGATTTGCCACACTTTTTAAAAGTCAATCATCGTATCCGTGAGCAGCTTTGTATCATGGGTGCAAAAAGACAGATTGAAGCAGTCGCGTGAACGTGTATCAGACTAAATCAGTAAACGATGATGGTACGGTACTTAATAGTTCTTTTAATAGTGAACGATGAGAGAGGGCGTTGTACCTATCCAAAGTATTGGGTTACAATAACCTAAAATCTTCCTACTTGAGATGCTATAGATGAGAATTGTCAACACACAAAGAATCTATAAGCCCACGGTCTTCAACTAGCCCGGTCACGCGACATACCGCAGTTTACATGTTTGAATGAAAAATTAAAAAATACGAATATTTTTGAATAAGACAAGTCACTTGTGCTTCAAAACAAAAGCGCGCGGCTGATCAAACAGGGGCAAAGAGTAAAAACAATGATGTAGGAACGTGGAAGCATTGTATTTATTTTTGAAACAAGTATAACTTGTTGAATATACGGGTGAAGCATAGCCATTAGTTACATCTGATTATTTCACAAGATTTGGGGAAGGATGTGTGGGTTTCTGAATAAGCATCGTTTTGTTTATTACGCTAACCATGAACCGTACTATGAATGGCGAAGCTGAGACAGAGAAAGATGACGCAGTTACGAAAAACGAGACTTTTCGGTTATCATGGAAAAACTGAATTGTGATTTAAGAAAATCTCGGTCATCTAGCAAAAAAAGAATTACGGTTTCACATATAAAGAAGAATAGCAACTGCGAGGAAATGTGTCTTGTCATGATTGAGAAGATCCGGCAGATAGAAGAATCAATAAATTCGAACTAATAACGAGATGACGCTAAGATGAGACGCATCCATATGAAGCAGTGACATCTATCTGAAAACAGAATCAACATCCATCTGGCATCCATCAGTAGAGCAATAGAAAGCAGATGCTTATTCGGCAAATGCAATAAACTGAGTATTTCAGATTGATGGTCTCATATCTCTCCTTGTAACACCAGATACGTTGCTCTAGATGGTGCCGAGAGTGTTCCCAAATTACTTCAAGTGAGAAATTTGCTACGAACAAGCCAACGCTCAACAAACATCGACGATAGTGTCTTGGGTTCAGTGGGTTTGACATTCTTATAAAAGCCGAAAACGCTAAATAGTAATATTTTATGAATACCATCGTAGCTGGCTTCAAAGACTGTTCAAAATCTAGGCAGAAACTCAATACCTCGGAGGGTGTTCTGTTTCAAGCGAACTCGTATAGAATCTGTGTGAACTGTTCGATGGGGACAGGTGGACGAGCCTTAACTGAAAATATAATAATGCGGAAGAGTAAAAGGAAAACTAATGCTAATGACACCATTTGCATTCAACTATTATGGAGAGCCTTCACAAACTCGTCCCATTGAATCAAGCTCACTAGCCTCTAGTGGAAGTCTACAAGTAGTCGAATAATGCGAAAATGGCTGTCTTACGCAACCACCAATTGAAACATAAGAGCAAACAACCTGAAGAGCACATAATTCTAATGCACTCAGCTATGGTACTAACAAAACTCACCCCAATTTCACCGATGATCGCTGTTGTTTGTCAGAGAATAGACTAGAAAAATTTATGAAGGGATAGGCAGCGTATTCCGCATTCTTCGCTCGGCTATTACGTCGAGGATAGGTGCAGAAGAACGCGTTAGCTAACAAGCTTGCAATCTGAAGTTGACTGAAGGTGTAAGATACTTGCTGACCAGTTCGCATCAAGGGGATAGGCTACAAGTGAATAACGAAAACGGTTATAGAGCCAATGCCACAGTAAAATGGAATCAGCATCATAGAAACGAGTAGAAGGCATATACAAATGCTTTGAACATTATGCAATGCGATTCCATTCGAATAAAAAAGGTGTTTATGCACTTAATTTGGCACAAATGTGTTACATTCGACAGACTAAACTATTTTTGGTATTGGCCGCGCAACTCTCTCGAATGCAATCCAAACGAACTCAGAGCAAGTAGTTTATATACAATGACCAAGTACGAAAGCTGAGTGCAACTAAATGACATGAACACACGAACACACCTGCAAACTCAATTACGATCAGCAGTAGAGTTATCTGTTCCAATTCAATCGCTGATCGTGGGAGGTATCATCCATGTCAGTAAGTCTACTGCGACTGTAAAGCCAATTGCGTTTTATACTACGCAAGCAAAGAATCTCAACATACAAATTGCACTAACTACATAAACGGCAAACGGTGACAAATCATGACTCAGGGACTTGGACTGGTGAATCCCATGATGCTCTTATGGGTTGGGCGGAGGTGCTTTTCCAGGAGACAGCATTGCCTACCTACCACTCACAATTAGTTAATCTCAAAAGGAATTTCTACAACAATTCTTTTCAAGAATTCCTCATGTATGATAGTGTAAACCAAGAGTGTAACTGATTTCTCAGTTCAATGATCGGAATCTTTCATTTAGTCAATGCTCATAAATGAATATATGACGTACTTGAGTTAAATAGACTGGCAAATTCAATGCCAGAGCGCACATAGCAGGTAGAGTATTCCGGAAGAAATTGGAACTACCTCCGTCTGGGATTAAATCCTCTTCGATAACAGAATGAAGGGCATTGAAATTCCATACACCTCTGAATCGCTCATTGTAGGAAAGAATGGCTTCCTGAAATAAAAACGAAGTTGAATAAGCATTTCATTGGGTCGAAGTTATAAAGACATATCAATAGAAATGAGCAATAGTACGGAAAGCAAGCTAGTTTCGATATAGTAAGCAACATATTAACTTATATGAGTAGAACAGCCGAATATGTACAAGGACAATTAACGCTATCCTATTATTCTCTCCCAGACGTGGTTCGGAGCTGCATAAGTAAAAACATCACCTAACGCACACGACAAGATAAAGTAGTGTAACGTATTTTCTCATTTGAACAGATAAGTTCAATTCAGTAGCGATTATAAATATATATATTCGAAACCATGTACTCGTCTGTAATAACTGTGGCTCAATATTGTCACACTTTTTTATGATATTCTTGTGTTTTATCCGCGCTCCGTTTTTGTCCTTTTCTGTTTGCTAGTTTTGAAAGTAGCAACAGACGGGTGGGAGAGGATGGTGACAAGACAACAATCACGCCACCGATTTCTGTCCTGCGTCTTTCAGTATTTTCAGCGATTGGGTCTCACCGGTGTCATCAGTACCAATCAAATCAAGGTACAGTAATTAAAGCAAAACGGAAACTGTTCAGCTTTTTAAATTATATCCGCAAGATCTGCTTGAATGCGAGATACTGCCTATGTGCTTGCACCAAAGCAGGAGGTTGTCTCTTGGAGCCTCGCCCTGAGGTTTTGATCGCCGCAGGTTGCGCTATGCAAAGTGCTAGGCTGTTAACAGTCCTCTACTGCAAGAAAATAAATTTTTATTTTCAATCAAGAATGCGATTGCAGGTTACCGGAAATTTAAGTTGCGACAGGGATGGATTGACTAATTGCAGGAACGGCTAACCGAGAAAACAAACACATTACCTGCAACTCCGATGAACAAGTAATGCGTTGACGAAGGGTCCTTTCGATTAAACTCCAGCGGCTTTCCAAGTGTTTGCGTTCCCCCTAACAAAATATTCAAATAAAAAATTGCTTACTTCAACAACTGGATAAAAGCTTTCTGAGGAGCACGGTAGGCGTACATACGAGTCGGACCATTGATCTCTATACTTAGATGGATAAGCCGGAGGAGGCTTGGATTGGGACGATACAGAATACTAAGAACTTATAAAAATTAAGATACTATAGATACATCAATGAAGACGATATGTTCGTCTGTCGCTTGTAACTTTGGCAATGTTTTCGGTGGTATTTTTAATGATATGATAGTATCTCCCTATAAACAACAGTGTGGATTACAGCATCAAATATAAATCAAAACTACCTTCCAACAAGGAATAACTTCATCAGGGCAATTATGTAAGCTTAGCTCAATTGTGGGTGAGCAACTTAAATTGGATGCATCTTTAGTTGAGGATCCACGATCATCAGAACGAATATGTGACACGATAGTTTCACCGCTGATCGGCTGTTTGGTGGACGAATTTGAGCTCGAAGATTGAGGAGATTCTCCATATTCGTGTCTATTATATGTATGTATAAATGTGAATTAATATATTTGAAGCAAACTGATTTTCAGATTGACAGTTCACCGCCGACTCAAGTTGATGCAACTCATCCGCACTAGTTAGAGTCAACTCAATGGATGAATCTTTTTTGAGCATGCTGGTGTATGAATAAATGATCGAAGAATATTTATTTACCAATCATTATTGTGGAAACATTCTTCAATGGTGGCTTGTCGTTTAAAATTACTTTTATCAGTCATTCCGTAGATGTTCTAATAACCGCCTATTTCTCAAGGCCATATAGGTCAAACATTCGCTCATTCACTTTTCAGCTTCCAGTGTTTTTCATTTTTATTTGATAAAGAGCAGCAGGAATCCTCATACATTTGCTCCTACGTTTGAGTCTCGCGCAGAGCTACTTCGCTGTGTAACTAGCTACCACAGATAATTGTTAACGCTCCGTCCGTCACCGCGTATAAGCACGCATTAGACAAACACTGTAAAGAAGTTCCCCGGTGCAACCCCAACTCCTTGTGCTTATGCCCCATTTACCCTATATTGACCTTTCCTCTTGTTTATCTGTTATTCTACCGCCCTATTGAAGGGCATTTTTTGTATTGGTCGTTTGGTGGCGTGAGTGAGCGTTGCTATCCTGAGCAAGTGACCCGTTGAATTTTACATTTTTTACTCTCTGTTTATAGTTGTATCTGTGAGCAGAAATTAATCCAACTTACAAGAGGTTGTAGAAGAATCCAAGATTCATTCCCATCGGTGCCACGACAAGCCTCAACCCTGTGATACCCCCTGCCCTGATTGTTGCTATCCCCACCCTTGTTTTTATGTTGCGTTACACCACCATTTTTGTTCACTTTGACCTCTATTGCGGGATAGTTATATCGAGAGTGTTCGCTCCGAGGTAATCTGTTTCTATTGTACTTATTTTATGGACAATTACTTATAGACATAACGGTTTGAACGTTGACATTTACTTCTTTGCGTTGGTATTTACCTACTAACGTGAACCTTTGAGGTAATGTAAATATCTTGCATTATTGGTTATTATTTAGAATCGCATAAAGAGTTCTGATAGAATAATTGTATTCTTGTTGACCGGGACTTGCGCATATCTCCAGGTTTATTGAAATTCTGAGGCTCTTATCCGTTGAAGACAGCCTGCTGCAGAGTCGTCCGATGATGAGCCGAGCGACGAGGAAGACAAACTCTTGGCCCGATTGCAGCAGCTGCGCCTAAAGAAGAAAAGGCATCAAGAGAGAAGAAAAAATGAGTCCCATGCACGCAAGATCTCTAGAGAGGGCCGCCTCGCCTGAGGTTAAGGTGAATGATAAGTTGCAACACGTACAACGGTACGTGATCCACTCGCCTACACCTCCACAAAACGACTATGCCTCCACCCCGTACAGAGGTGACACTCCTCTGTTAGATCTTCCAAGATTCGATGGAAACCCGCGGCATTACTGGAAGTTTATGCAGCAGTTTCAATACTTGATTGAACAGAGAGTGCCTGATAGTTCGCAGAGGTTGATGCACCTAATTAACCAGTGCACAGGACAGGCGCGTGAAGCCATATCTGAATGCTTCGGTGGGGATCCGGACAGTGATTACGCGATGGCCAAGGACATTCTGTGGGACACCTATGGCAGGGACCATATGGTTACCACCGCCATTATAGATGATCTATTTAGTGGTCTGAAAAGGGCGCACAACGATGCTGGGCCGCTCAGCGGGTTGGCCATCAGGATGCGTAACTGCCAGCTGGCTCTGCGACATAGTAGACGGGAGGTGGAGCTGGACACAGTCGCTAACCTAGAACGCATTGTTCGCACCCTGCCCGACGACTGTAGGCGTAGTTGGGCAAAACTAGCCGCCAAGAAGGCGGAAGCGAACGAAGATGTGACATTCACCGACCTGTGCGCATTCGTCAAAAAAGAAGCGCGTGTACGGCGCGGGGCCTTCGGGAAATTCATGGAAGCCCCGAGAGACACGGAAAGAAGAGACGCAGCGCCAGGGAGCGCTAGACGGCCTGACACTAGACCGCATAGAACATGGGTGGAAGGCAGACAATTCTCGACAGTGGGAAAAGAAGTATCATGCCTGATCTGCCGAAGGGCTCATGGACTAGAGTCCTGTCACGCGTTTCTCACAATGACTGTTACTCAAAGATGGTCCGCGGTGCGACGTTATGGTGCGTGCTTCGCATGCCTCAGGACCGGCCACAGGTGTGAAGTATGCTCGGTAGATAAACACTGCGGGGCAGACGGATGCCAAGCGCGACACCATCGCTTGCTGCATTGTGCACAATCCGAAAGAGATGACGGCCCTGAGGTTAACACGTGTGGATCGACCAAGTTGGGCACTGACAGTAAAATCTCCCTAGGCGTGCTACCGGTTCGCATAGTGGGTCCTAAGAAGACACTGGTTGTCAATGCGTTCTTGGATAACGGCTCGGACGTTACGTTGGTCGATGAGAAGTTAGCCCAAGCCCTTGGCATAAACGGAGTTAAGACGTCCCTGAATATCTCAACCATCGCAGGCTCCACCTCCCTCAATGCTACCAAATGCAGCTTGAAGGTTACCTCGACAAGCGGTAAAGGTAGGGTGGACATCCCTAATGCGTTTAGAGTGTCTAAATTGCCGATTGGATGCGCGTCTAACCCAACTCTCGATTACGTCAGTAGGTGGAAACACCTGAAACAGGTTGACCTCCAGAAACTGGCAGGATCGGATATCAAAATCCTGATTGGATCAGACGTACGGACGTTCACAGACCCTTGGAATGCCGGTCGGGCAAACCGAAGGAGCCTTATGCTGTTCGTACTAGACTGGGTTGGATTCTGTTAGGGCCAGTGGGTCCCTCGACTGTCAGTGACCGTAGGGTGAACGCCATTCTGTCCGAGCCCTCTGTTCAACGGCCTTCGAAGTTATTACACGAGACGGACTTCGAAGATACAGATG
>JALGAQ010000009.1:1180213-1206489 GCA_028829895.1 Sinotaia quadrata | reverse complement strand
AATTGGAACTAAACCTCATACGTTCCATAAGTCGGGCTCGTAAGATACTAGAAAAGTCTAGGGTTCGAGGATCATAGTCACAATAGCTATGCTCGTCCTCTTGTAGACAATAATCGGCCCCGACGCGAAACATTGTTGATCATACTGTATCTGGTGCATACAGCTTTATAAAGAAAACGGTGCCGCTGTGCAGAAAAGGTGACGGCTGGCTCGGGACCTACACTGCCAATCACACTTGTCGTCTACGCTTCCTGGTGGACACCGGATGAGACGTCAGCATATTCCATCTGTCGACACAGGAAAGACTTGGTCCTTCATCCCATATTATGCAGCCAGTTAGCACAAGCATGATTAATAACATTGGAATGCAATAAATTCCCCTTCCTCTTCGTCGCCATCTCACCTTTCAATCTATCTTCATCACAACGGACGTAAAGGTCAAGATCTTATGCACGGATTTCCTGAAACAGTTTGATGGTGGATACGGCTCAGAGAAGATTGGTCGATCTAAACACTGAATTGATAAACCTTTGAAATCACCTACCTCGACCATCAAGGTAATCACATAAACAGTCCAGTCAACCTATGGTGAAAGCTTCTTGATTTCCCTTCACTTTTTAAGCTTAACAGCTCAACCTCGTCAGCCTTTAATACAGAATTACATACCTTTTAGTAGTCCACTAGTTTACTTGAGTCCACGTAGACTTACTCTGGAAAAGTTGCACGCCTCCACGATAGAGTTTGATATCATTCGTTCGACCATTCCCCTCTTTGCATCACTACTTCATCAAGAAACACACAGTTGGATGATGCCCTTTATGGTGTGCATCGAGCATTAAACCGGCCCCTAATCCCGATAGACATCAATGACATCAATGACTTCGCATTGACACTACGTGGCAAATAAGTGTTCTCTAAGCTGGAACTTATTAGGGTTTGCTAACATATTCCTGTCGCAGACGAAGGCATCTTGAAGAATGCCATCTCACTCCACATCGATTTGTTCAGTTTGCTTGTATGACCTTCAGTTACGTAACGCGGCTCTAACGTTTCCGAAGTTCATCGAAAAATTCATCGTGGATTAGATTTGGCCTATGAAAATATAGCCGTATTGTTAAGTTCAAGCAAAAATCACGTAGAAAACAATTTTTATCTTGTAAATTTTAAAGCTGCACTTCGAAGATGGTATTGTAGTAAACCTCGAAAAATGTGAGTATTGAGCGTCCTACATCGACCACCTTGGGCATCACATGTCATTTAATGGAATGTAACCGCTTCGTGATAAAATTTCCTCCATTCATGCTAGTTCAGCTCCTATAACACCTCTCAAGTTACGAGTTATTTTAGGGTTACTGAACTTACATTGCTGTTTCGTTTTAGACCGCGTTTCAAGTCTGCTAACCTTAACCGACTTGTTCCGGAAAGGCACAGAAAAATTTAAATTACCTGCCAAAACTCTGATAGATTTCAACCCAAAGAAGCGAACCCCGGACAAAATAACGCTGTTGTCACACCTGTAGATTGATAGTCTACCAACGCTTCTTTTCATGCGAATGGAGAGCGATTAATGATGAATTACAGGCTTAATCGTTCATTTACTTGCGTCTGACTCCAGCTTTTCGTCCTTTCATAATACTCTTTTCGTCCTTTCATAATACTTCTAATCACTTTATCTGAGAGATCGTGGTAGGGGAAATAGAGGTTAGGCAGGTAAAAGCAATTTTACCAGCTTCTCTTTCGTCAGCATTCCACAGCAAATCCCACAAACTCATAGGTTTCGAGTCATTTATGTTGTCCATCGAGCTTTTACTTTGTCTTCGTTGCCCTGGACTTGTCATACTCTGTCTTGGATGGTGTTTTTCATAAGGTATCGTGAAGAGTTGCATGACAAAACAATTATAGTTTTCGCAAATGTTCATTGTTCTTAGAAAAGTACTGATCCAGGATCGCTTGAAGGATGAATAATGAGCTGTAATGAACAACAAAACAGAACCACGTCTCAAGAGATATCACACAGAACATTTTATCTGAAGATTCATCCCACAAGTCAGTGGCTTGCAGAATGCGAATAATTCAAAACTGACAAATTTTAAAATTATTGAGCAGAGTTGTAACATTTTAAGTTGGAAGGAATCAATTGCATACCTAATTCTTTCCAGTCTCTTTTCATAACTTGCTCAATTAGTGATGGTAACCGTTTGCGCGCAACTGGGTATCCCATTTTAAGTTTAGGAAAGTAGATATTCGCAAATAAAGTTTTCTGTGAGCTTTTAAGCAATTTTATCAGGTATCCTTCCCATTTCGCCTTATTTATGCGAGCGCCGTGCAGTTTTTTCAAACAATTGGTACAACACGTGGTGATGATTGCATTGAGCGCGGGATGTCATGGATGTCATAGCTATATTTGTTTAATTTTGGACCAAAGGGCCTATATTAACGAATTTAATAATAATTGAAGTATATAATTAATAATTAATTGATCTATTTATTGAGTAACAGACCAGAGAATAACACCTAATAATGGTATTCCTTCCAACTAATATAATCGACATTCATAATACATGTGCTTAATTACAAGGGCCTACGATCTTGGTAGGTATACCATCGAGTTGAAATCATATATTGAAGAAATTGTATCAAGCAGTAAATGCATTCGATGCTGTGACAAGAACCCAAAATTGGAGCACCCGAATTCCAATTGTTCAATATATGAGTCAAATTGTCTATTATGTATTGATTACTATTAAATTATTTATCCATTCCGTGGATACGGAATGAAAGTTGTGAACCGAAATCATTATGTTGTATATAAAGGCAGCACACACACAGTTTCGTGTTATTCGATTCACTCTGATTTTCATTGACTCTTTCGTAAGACATAATTCAAAAACAATAATACAGAACATAATTCCTGTGTTTTTTATCTAACCTATTGACGCCCTCGATCGTGGGGTGACCCCCACCGTGATAGATATTTTTGATGGAATATCATGGAGCGCCGCATGACCAAACCATTATAGTTTCACCTTGAAGGCTTTGTTCGTGATGACATATATGTCTCTAAGCTTGCGACAGTGTATCATCATTTGACTATTGTGCCCTTAAAATTTACCGAAAAGCTTTCTCAAGCTTTTATATTTCAGACACTGTAGCTTCTTCTCTGCTCCTGACAACAGTCTAGACAGTCTAACTTCTGTATTGTTCGATCATTCAATGCGATATTGACGTTCATGTAGCTCTTAATATTCAACATTTCGCTTCATTTCATTATTTCCATCCCCTATGCGGTAGTACTATCGTACGGACTTTCAGCAAGATCTTGCAGTTCATTGCTGCTTGCACTCAAAAAGCGGATATGGTCTCAAAATGAAGGTTCTTTAGAAGTCTTAGGTCGATGGAAACAGATATATGTCGCACTTCTAGATCTATCTATTCATCATAAACCCATTAACTATGTTCTTCGTCAGTCATTTGAAAAAATCACCTTGATGACAACGTGCATTATACCTCTGGCGTCCCTTATGTTGTAGGAACAGAAAATACCGTTGCCCATGTTCTATCCGCATACACATCGCAACAGATACTGCAACAACACAAGCACCAAACGCTTGAAGTATGCATTCATCGAACAATCACCATACACTATCTTTCATACGCCAATTGTACATCCCACTCAGACACTACACACCCGATCCTACTATGAATGCTTGTAGACTTGGTCATTATACATGGAATTACAAATATAATAACTAAAATTGAGACGAAACTATACAGTTGAATCATTCTATTTGCTCACAGGAGCTGGAACAATAGCATGTAGATAACAATAATAAAATTGCTACAACTCTGCGAATAAACGAGTGCAACACAATCTTTATGTGGACATGTGTACAGAAATCATTGTGGGTATACTTTCCTACCCTGACCTTTCGTTTCGTCCCCAGAAATATAAGCAGAGTTATGTAGCATATTTCTGCTGTTATTCTAATGAATACAAAAGTTTGATCGATTCACATAAGGAGGAATTTCTTTAAAGCTATGCTGCAAAATGTTGTAAGCACATGAATAATGCATGTAGAAATCATATCATGCACTGCAGAGAAAAACAGCTATTATGTAAAAAACATATATTTCTCAATAAAAGATGTCCACGTATCTTGGATTCCAGCGTTTGACATTGTGCAATTCCAAACTTCTTTTTTCAGTGAAGTCGAAATCGTCTGATACTCTGTAAAAAGATGTATTACCAAATAATAGTTAGTTGGAAGTGATTTAATTGACATTGATGACATTTTTACGTAGCACATTATATGGCATTCTCCTTGTTTCATTAGACAGTAAGCCATAATCGTGTTTACTATTGCTCAACAAATACAGTCGCCATTCTTCTTGAAAACACTATTTGCAACTGAACAACGTTGATAATAATAATAATAATAATAATAATAATAATAATAATAATAATAATAATAATAATAATAATAATAATAATAATAATAATAATAATAATAATAAGGCTTTATTTTATCCAAATGGGATGAATTTTCAGCAAGTTACATGATTTTTCAATATAACAAAAAGAAAGTTTTCATCTATCATGTTGTTTTTCACTGTCGTTACGTTACGTAAATCCGCTGTTTTGAAGGCCATTGTTAATTCTCCAGTTGAACACATCACCTGCGTCTTTATTACTCGTATCGGAATCACATGTAACTGGGTGATGTTTTTTTGACGTGTGCCCGAATCGAAGGCTGCGCCAATAAACGCTGGTTGCCTTTCATGCAGCGAAACACATATTTCAACTTAACAACACCAATATGGCTATAATAGTTCCTCAAAGGCATGGTCTGCTCAGAACCAAATGAAATCTGTTAGATACACGCAGATGCTGCCGACTATATCTGCACATACCTCCAGCATGGCACTGAAGATGAAAACAGTAAAGTCGTATTAGGTGGCTCAGCCTAACGCATGCGCATTTTGAAGACGTGACCGTTGAAATGACGGATCATGGGCCTATTATAATGGACACCATTTACTAAGGTGTACAGATGAACCGAGCATTTTACGGAGTTCCTATTGGGAGCAAACTTATGTATATTAACTGAATAACAGTATCCTAAAATGACGACTGACATGTCTGGATCAAAAGAACTAAAAAATTCTGTGAAGATCTTACAAATACCTGTAATTGAAAAATCGCGCGGATAATGCTGTACCAATTATACACTGCTTGCTAATTGATGAGTAAGAGGTCATGGCAAAATTGATTTAAAAATAAGGAATCGACAACTTACACGTCGAATGCTATTTCTATTGTACATAAACATAGTTTACACTCCGTTACCTCTTCAAGACCTAAGGTTTCCACATTTTCTGGAAAACATCTGCTAGCAAGTAGAACATTATTTGTGCAATTTGATTCACCGTTGCGTTTCCTAGACAAGGAAGATTTAGCATTCTTTGGCCGTCTATTTGACAGTGGTTTTGTTTCACTAAGAAGGCCGGTATTCCGAAGCATGGTTATGTAAATTTGCGCGGTCAGTAGAAACGGTAGTCGAGAAAGTTTAATTATAAGAATGAATATTCGTCAGCAAAGTAGTGTTACGAGAATAACAAAAGCAACTCATCGAAGCTTGCGGGTAAATACTCATTTGCCTGATTTTTCATTCCTACCATGTTGACTGCCTTCATATTGTCTATTCAACGTCGAAGATTCAAATAAATTCCATTTCCTTTGAGCTTAGCTTATGAGAATTTAACGAAGTGTAGTTACATATGAAATATGCGTTACACATTAAATGAAGTCATACTTTTATACAACGCTCAATTCAAATCGGTCTAAATAGTCGCTGCTCATAATATCTTTCAATTTTTGGATATAAATGGAAAAAAATCAAACGATATGGAACGTACTTGTGTGAACAAACTTGCTTGCCATTTTCATTTTGACTTTGGCAGGTCAAGTAGTTAGTCCCTAAGGCCATGCAGTGTTGGAATAAACTCTCAACACAGTTAAAGCATTTATCACGTCCTAGTAAGTAGCAGCTTGAACTGTACATTTTTCCCCGATAACAAACGACACTGTAGAACAGCGTAATGAGAAGAAGCCAGCGCAGCCTGTGAAAACATAGATATTTAAGTAATCCAAATACTGATTCGGTTCGGTTTGCAAAATATTGAATGTACACTGGTTTGGTTGTTATGAAACTATATAATGAGAGATATGTCGAGCACTTAAAAATGATTCTAATTGGCAGTCATTTTTTCTTTTGATGCATTTGTGATGAATTGAAAGAAATAAGATATTTTGATATTTATATGCATAAGTTTTATACATGTTGCTTATGATACATTTAAATGTTGAAGATTAGTTTTTAGGTCCAATTATTAGTAGTACAACGCATCTTTATATTTCCACATATTGCATCATTTTCTTTCTAACCCCTAGATACACAAGGTTCTTTATAATTCTGCTGTTCGCAAGGCATAATAAATCTCAGATTTTGGGTTTGCCTTGCACACCAATACAGTCAATTAGGCGGCAATTAAGTCTTATTTCCAGCACAAATTATAACATATCAGCTAAAAATAGTCAGCGTTTAACAAACGCTTGGTAAAAAAGTAACATACGCATAAAACAATCATCTCGTGAAAATGACGTGTACAACGCTTAGTTTCATATAACTCACTCCATTGGAATATGACTGAAATAATTCCTATTTCATCGAACAGAATAACGCTTATTTATAGTCAACGCCATTTAGATGGTTGTAAGTGTGAAAGAGTTTTCATGCGATTGTTACAAGCAAAACGTGTCAAAATGCATGTATAAAAATAACTTTCAACGAAATACCACGAGAATCAAATATTCAGTGAGGTTTTTATGCAAAAAGTTTATTATTATAATTATTATTACTATTATTATTATTATTAGTAGTAGTAGTAGTAGTAGTGTGTCTGGGAGTAGTCCACAAGAAGACCCTACAAGCGCTGGATCAAATTACCCGCCAGTATGTTCGGAAGTGGCTTCGCCTCCCGAAGCAAACTCCCGTTTCATACTTCCATGCACCAGTTAGCTCCGGGGGACTAGGATTGACGCATTGTGCTTCGAAAATTCCCCCATCTACGTTGGGAACGCCTTAATCGTCTGTGTACATCTCCATCGCCACTATTGCGCTAGGCAGCCACCGCCACATGCGTTGCCCCGTCTTTGAAAATTGCACAGGCCGCAGTCTCAATCGGGAAACAAAGGACAGTTCTACGCAGGATATGAACACTGCTTGGGAGAACGAGCTGTATTCATTAGTTGACGGTGCTCTACTTCGACCTCTCAAGCAATGCCCACATTCCAGCTCTTGGATGTTGGAGAACTCTCGACTGTTTCCAAGGTTGTATGTTCGCATGACCCAGTTGCGATGCGGTCTTTTGAAAACCAAAGTACGACAAGCTCGATGAGATGGAACAAAGAAGACATCATGTGCCGTGGGAATTGTGGCAAGCCAGAAAGTCTCCGCCATATACTGCAAAACTGTGCTTTAACTCACGATAGTCGATGTAAGCGGCACAACGACGTGTGTAAACTGATTCTTCGTCAGTTAGTGCGTAACAGAATGGACGACCTTTAAGAGCCTCGGATCCCACTAAGGACCAGCTACTGTAAACCAGACTTAATCGTGGTAAAGTGTGGATCTGCTCTCGTTTGGATGTCACAGTATGTGACCCGGAACTGATCCAATCAGCTTGGGAAAGGAAGATTGTCAAGTACGACACGCCGGAAGTGAACGCTTGCATCAAGACGCAATCTATTGGGTTACAAAGTTGAGCGAGTGGAGCATCATCCGATCGGCGTGTCGTACAACGGCTTGTTGTACGGCAGAAGCTTAAAATCGCCTCAACAATGCAGCTTCAGTCGACGCACATTCGACGGTTGCCAATATTTGATAAAGCTCTGTGAATAGTCCTAGGTTTATTTGCGATACCAACCGAGGTTCTTAATGTCCTTTAATGGAAACTTAGACCTAAACGTCATGTTGCTGACGGAAGGCTGATGAGAATGTAGAAAATCACAATGAATGGTCGGTTTATCTCGTTCTGTGAACGCCCGAACACGATGTAATGATTACAACTGACCGATATTCAAATCCTTCCGATCTATATAGGTACCTGACTTGTTGATGTGACGCCGACCAATTTATTGACCATAGAGAACCGTTAGAAATTGGCTCGATGTCTGCTTTACTTATTAGCTTTTTGTAGTTAATAAGATAGTAGGTCATTGTTGTTTCTGCTCTTGCGTCAATTCCCTCTTGATTAAGAACGTTTCATGTGTTTAATACCTCAATAAGTTATTGTTTAGAAAATAGCGCTTTTTCTTAATCTCAAAGTAAGAATGATTATTTACAAGTCTTGATACCGAGTAACTATTGATTTAATTACGAATCATGTTGACAAATAACTTAAAAATGGCATTTTAGTCTTGCTTGAAAGGCTGACTATTTTGATTGCGCTTCACAACTGCTTGATGCAAGTACGCTCATTGCATAGGACATTATTTTGTCTATCTTTTGAGCACTTTCGTGTCTCTGTGGCTATCAGCGTCTTCTAGTTATGACCTGATTTGAACCTATACGATAGGGTTCAACATAGAAAGACGAAGATTTGCACCGTCAAAACAGATTTCGAGGCTGTCTGTATGCGTCAGTTGAATTTTTATACGTTTTTCGGACCGGAATTCTAAACTTTATGCCGATTATGCACACTAACAATACCCCGAACCTCTTGTTGTGCTTCTGCTATAAGACAAACAGCTGCGGAGGCTCAATGTGTCCTCGCATTTGTCTTAGTTCCTTCTTGCTTACACACTATCCGAACGGATAGAGTCCGTTAGCCTCTTCAGGCAAGTCTATCTAGGACAAGAGCAAGTCCGAACTAAAATGCTCCCATGCTGATGGGTTTCAGCTCTGTTGCCTTGCAGATTGCTTCGGAGAATTAAAGGCTATAGAAGTAAATCCAGACAGAAAATCGGGAGTGGAATCCTTCAAGCGACTGGAAAATAAACTCTATCTTTCTTTCAGCAACTCCTGCAGTCAAGCAGATGCCAAATGTATTGCAAGGCATTCCTTTGGACTTCATCGGTGAGTTTGGGCATCCCAGGTTCTCCATATTCATAGCCCTGGCAGTCACCCCTGCTAAATCACTTACTCAAAATTAAAGTCATTATTTAAGGATAAATAAATTTTAGGTGCAAAGGGTGGCAGCACATACGGGTTATAAGTCGAAGCTGGTTGGCGAAAGCATTTTCGACGCCACGGGCTCCCACCAACGGTGAGAAGGGTCATCGCACCCTACTGGTCAGCTATCGCCCGCCTCAAGCTTGGCAGCCCCCAGCCAATAAGATGCTGACCCGGTAGGTCCATCTGCTTGGAGCTAGGAGAAATACCGAAAACGGACACTAAACAAACTCACCCGCTAACAAAAATAAAACAAATAACCAACCTTATCTATCTTTCGCGAGCTGGAATGTTGTCACGTTATGTCCTCTTGGCCCCGTAAGCGGATGTGGTCTAGACATTGCGATTAAAACACCCGTGGTCGACCGTGAGCTTATGCGTCTGAATGTAGATATCGCTGCACTACAAGAAACCAGATTGCCGGAAAACGGATGCCTACGTTAGCAGAACTACACATTCTACTGGCAAGGGAAGGAAATCAACGAACCTCATCAACATGGTGTAGGCTTCGCCGTGCGTAATACGCTATTGACATCCATCAAAATATCTTCAGAAAATACACCTCGAATATTCACAGCGAAGCTCAACACCCCTTCTGAGACTGTTCACATGGTCAGTGTCTATGCACCAACACTCTCAGCAACAGCAGAGGCAAAAGATCAATTTCAGGAAGAACTTGACAATTTGATTCAGCATATTCCACCTACAAACAATCTTTACCTACGCGAAGATTTCATTGCGCGCGTGAGATCAGACAACGAATCCTGGCCAAGAAGCCTTGGCTGCTTTGGTGTCAGCAAATTAAATGAAAACGGCCAACGCCCATTCGAATTCTGCACCAACCATGATTTGTGTTTGACAAATACATTCTTCTCGACAAAACCATATCATCGCCTCTCCTGGCAACACTCCAAAAGTCATCATTGGCACCAACTGGAACTCATTATTACACGTAGAAGATTTCTGAATACCGTGCTGTAAACCCGTATCTATCACAGTGCAGACTGTGACACGGACCACTCACTAGTGGCCAGCAAGGTGCGCCTTCATCATATACGCATCCACTACCAAAGGACGAAAGGAAATCCTCGCATCAACAACAATAAAACCACCGTTGAAGAATTGCGTGAACGCCTTGAAACAACCATCGAAGACAAACTGAGTACCTGCTCATCAAACGATTTCAAAAGCGGATGGAAACAAATAAGTGAAGCGATACGCAGCTCTGCTCTTGTTGTCTTCGGTAGACAAGAGCGGCAAAACACGGATTGGTTTGCAGCAAATGTCGCGAAATTGGAACCTGTACTTGTGGCTAAAAAGCTGCTCTCATCGAATACAAAAACAACCCGACAAATGCGACCCTCAAAAATCCCCAAAAAGCCAGACAGGATGCCCAAAGGACCTTACGACGATGTGTGAATGACCACTGGCTCAATATATGTCAAAATATTCAGCTTGCCGCCGATTTTGAGAACTTTCGTGGAATGTACGATTAGCATCAATAAAGACCTCGGGCCGCAAATGATCAAAATGGCCCGACTTAAATCAGCAAACGGTAACATCATCACGGACCGATAGAAGAAAATGGAAAGGTGGGCTGAGTACTACCAAGAGTTGTACTCACAGACAACTATAGTATCAGATGCTGCTATAGAAGATGCCATAAACCTACCTGAAATAACCATACTTGATGATCCGCCTACACTGGCAGAAATAGAAAGTGCTCTACAGAGCTCAAAAATGGAAAGCCGCCGGTAGAGATGGCATCACAGCTGAGATTCTGAAAGCTGGAATTCGGACATCTCTACTCGCGAAATTGCACCAACTCTTGATCTAGTGTTGGGAATAAGGAACTGTCCCTCAAGAGATGCGGGACTCAAAGATAATCACATTGTACAAGAACAAAGGAGATCGCAGTGATTGTTCAAACTACCGCGGTATATCTCTTCTCAATGTCGTCGGCAAAGTCTTCGCTCGTGTTGTACTCAAGAGACTCCAAATTCTTGCTGAACGAATCTATCCAGAAACTCAATGTGGATTCCGAGCTGGAAGGTCAACCGTCGATATGATATTTTCCCTGGGGCAACTGCAAGAAAAATCTCGTGAACAGAACAGACCACTTTATGTAGCCTTTGTTGACCTTACAAAGGCATTTGACATGGTCAGTCGAACTGGATTATACAGATTCCTGAAGGAAATCAGCTGCCCTCTAAAGCTGCTGCAGATGATTATCTTTTTCCATGAAGATATGCAAAGCACGGTGCAATACGATGGTCAACCTCAAGCGCATTCCACATCAAAATTGGAGTAAAGCAAGGTTGTGTGCTTGCACCAACGCTCTTGGAAAATTCTTCTCTCTGCTGCTCAAGAATCCCTACAAAAATTCGAACGATGGGATTGACCTCCACACCAAGAGTGACAGTGGATTATTCAACCCAGCAAGATCTCGAACAAAAAAGCGGGAAAGTATTCATGAGGAAGTTACGCTTTGCGGACGATGCGGCTCTGACGGCTGATTCTGAAGAAGAATTGCAGAGACTAATAAGTTGTTTTGCTAATGCTTGTAAGGAATTTGGCCCGACCATTAGCTTAAACAAAACCAAGGTCATGGTCCAAGGGCTTAGAAGTGTACCGGAAATTCAGATTGATGGCCACACACTAGAGGTAGTAAATGAGTTCTCTTATCTGGGACCTATCTATCTCTAGTAACCTCTCCCTTGATTCCGAAATAAACAAGCGTATTGGGAAAGCAGCAACAATGATGTCGCGGCTCAATAGACACGTCTGAAGAAACCCGATGCTGACTATAAACACGAAGATGCAAGTCTGCAGGTTTTGTGTGTTCAGCACCCTCCTCTACGGCCGTTATACCTGGTCGCTGTATTCACACCAGCAACGCAGACTCAACATCTTCCATCTACGAAATCTCCGAAAAGTATCACACATAAATTGGCAAGATCACATTCCAAACAACGCCGTCTTGCAACGAGCCGGACTCCAAAGTATGTTCTCTCTCCTGGCTCACATACGTCTGCGTTGACTCGGCCACGTGAAACGAATGGATGGAAATCGCATCCGAAGGCTGTGCTGTTTGGTGAACTTGCCAATGGCTCGAGGTCAATCGGAAGCCCAAAATTACGCTCTATGGACGTCTGCAAGCGGGATATGAAAACCGGAGTCATCGACCTGGCAATTTGGGAATAACATGCAGCGGACAGAAATACCTAGATGAGCCACATCAAGGCAGCAGCTGTAAATGTCGACCACGACCACATGAGGCCTCGGATCAAGAGAACAACCGGACAAAGCTCGTGTCTACGAAATCAAGCACCCGTTGCCTGTAGTAACTGTGGAAAAATTTGCCTGTCTAGCATAGGTCTCTACAGCCACAGACGACGGTGCAGTAAATAAAATGAAAGTAATCTTGAAAAACTGTGAATATATATCCAAATGCAAAAAGTGAGAAACTGGAAGTACAGGACTAACGAAAAACATAATTTAAAATGTCTGGGGTGACAAGGACCATAGTCATTCGAGACTGACGGTAGCCCAAAATTACATAGATCTCTCGATGGAATCTACGGAAATAAAGAACGCAAAGATTGGATATATCTCGTAGTTTTGATATTTTTAGAAATCTTTTTTCTTCGATTTCTCAGAAAATGATCTGAGATCCACGAGTTTTTTTTTTCATCGTTTGTTTTTTCCAGAATAGATGTTTGTTGTTTAAACAATAACTGCATTAAAATGAGATACGTGAGATTCCTAGTTGGTTTCGATAATAAGACCACAGATATTCCGATCACGGGATATAGTTGCATTAGATATTTGAGGAAAACACGTTCCACATAAGATGTAAATAATGTTAATAGTGATGTATATTATTCAGATAGCAAAGTTCTACTAACCAAGCACACGGGCCAGTGTTTTCTACATGGTTTGACTTTTTTCCATGCTTAAATATGTCCACAGCCATGGCATGCTTGCGACCACTTCCATTTTCACCATTCAGCGGTGGCTCTTCCTTTCATTTCCGGTCTCGTGGAAATGGCCGCTATTGTTAAAATTTCAGAGCCATTTTTTTATTCTTCATCATACTTTCATTATTTGTGCTCTTGGGTTCACTCCTACTTAGTCGTCGTTATAAATTTTCCATTGCTGCGCTGATAGAGCTTAGACTATAATGTTCGCTAGTCTGTTGTTTTGAGTGTGTGAAGCCCTGCAAGTTCTAAGCGTTCAATTTTTTCGACGCAGTTGTTGCTTAACCTATCTCGGACGTTTTCTCCCAGGGTCTTTAATCAGCCTTCCAGAAGCCATTGTTAAAATATGGGGGATATTATTGAATTCTATGTTATAGCATTTAACAAAGACTGTCAGGCGATGGCTGAGTGGTCTCGTTATTTGTTTTTCATTCTGGTTATTTATTTGTTCTGCGTTGATGTTCTGTAATCCACTTACACAGTTTATTTTGCAGTTTGACTGTTATAAGTCTCTTCGCATTCTCTACGAAAGATCTTGTAATCAATTTTAATGGACTACAATTATCCACACTTTTATACAAATGGTGATCACCAGGGATTGACTAAAATGTGCTTCACATCCAGCAATATTCCCCGGCATGGCGAAATTCAAACATCTACTTATCGTGACATTATAGAAATTTTAATCGTGAAATATGTTACTGAATTTGAAAAAAAACGCGCATTTCGACTGAATCATTCACAAGTGACTTACCCTAATATCTGAATGACTCATTTTCAATACGTTGTGAAATTTCATTTACTTTTCTTGTGAGTTTTTTGGCTGATTGCGCGTAAATCGTTGAAGAAAGACTGTAGATAGTAAATGTTACAATTTTAGCCATTAATAAATGTGAAAACAAAAGTAAGAGATAATCTTTTATACATGTTATGAGTCCACGCATGTAGTGAGCGAGAATATAAATTTTCCAAAGAACGTCCGACAAATTCAGCTTTACTCTAATACAAGTCACAAATTTTTGAGATCGATTGGTAATGATAACGAATAATCTGCAAGTTGCTGCATCCACATCTATATTCTGTTAGAAAATAAAACGAAAATTTGGAACCATGAAAATAAGTAATGCAATAATATGGTGTGCATCACGATGCAGTATTAGCTACAGAACCAACTTTTTAGTGGATCCACCACAATTTTATTGAGTCGTAGTAGAGACCGGGGCTAGTCTGCCATAGGGGTATATTCGTTACAATGGCATTGCGCGGGAACCGAGCTGTTTTATAATTACCGGTAGTACAGTACCGCTCAGTAATGGCGTCAGCGTTAAAACGGCTACAAATCTGTTCTGCTATCGTGATATTTGTCTTTTCCTAGGTAAGTTAGTTTTTCCTCATATTAAAAAAGAAGTAGTTAGGGTTCTTAAAACGCAATACATGGTTACAAAACATTGCTTCTCCTCATTACATTCAGTGTCTCACGTTGTCGCTTTCTCTACCAAGGCTGATTCAATCGATTGCTAATCATAGATAAGTGATAGTGGCAGGTTCACCAACACTGGCTGGGACATGTAAGACATCTGGGCGAACTTTCACAAATGGGTGGGTGCACTTGCCTCAAACTATTTATATAACATTGTGATTATTTATTATTATTATTATTATTATTATTATTATTATTATTATTATTATTATTATTATCAGACACACCGGAAAAAATGAAATTGGAATTAAACCATCTGAAAAAAGATTAATAAATGCGCAAATCAATAATAATTTAGTTGTGATTAAGAAAAAAAATCAAAAAGAAGCATTGCAATTAACTTGTCAGCAGAGGAGCGAATCCGGGATATAATGTCTGCAATGTGTCTGCAACTGAAGAAACTCACTCTGGAGAAGAACTGAGATAAGCCTCAAAACGAAAGCCTGGGTCTACCAAGTTGCTATCCGCCAAGTAATACTCTACGGATGTGAGACCTGGCCACTGTGTCCAGAGGATGCAAGAAATATTGAAGTCTTCGACTATTGGTGCTTAAGATACATAACAAAGACCAGGTGGATCGACAGGCTTTGTAATGCAGGCCGTTCGATGCAAATGCGGGAACATCTTGGAACTATCGGTATGAATCCAACGCCGACGTCTGCAATGGTTCGGACACTCCTCCGCAAACCAAAAGATGCACAAATCAGACGGGCTGTGAGCCGTATGCAATGCATCAACTGGAGCCGCCGCTGAGGTGGACAGTTAAAAACCTGGATTTCTACAGTGAAATCACATGTCGAGCATCTTTGGCTTGCGCAACGTTTACGGATCGCGTCACTGTGATTAGTACTGGGTTTCCATTTGTGCTGAGTTAGCCGCCAACCGCCAAGTCTGGGCAGGTGCCATACGTGATATTATTGGAGACGGCTCATCCTCAAGCAACAGACTGCCGCAGTAAAGTAAAGTAAAGTAAGTCTGCAATGTAAAAAATGGTCACATCAACATGGCATTAAAGACAAATTTGACTATAGCACATGCCACAAACTGTGCATCAAGTGATTTAAACTGTTTCTAATGTTGCTTTTGAATTTGAATCTTTATGAAACCTCAACTTAAAGTTATATTTTATATTCAGTTAAAGTTTTTTTCACTTGCTTTGGGATCAAAAAAGTTCTGCATCTGGCTCCAACTTACTTACCTTTATTCTTTAAATCTGTAAATCTGCAATATGCACCCATAAAATAAATAAAGGTTGCTTAGACTGTATTGTATATCTGATTCACATAAAACACTCACCGAGAGTTCGATGTAATAAATATTCACAGTGTGTTCGAATAATTCAGCTCGTTTGCTTATTCACATCACTCATCCAACAGATACTTACGTTTCATTTATTTTATATACTTGGGAGTGTTTTGTTCGTTGATTCGTAGACTACTCACGAGTAATAATTTATCTTATTGTATTGTATACCTGTGATCAATAGGTGACTCACTCTTTCAAAGCACATTAAAATCATGTATAGTTTGCATTCTCTCAATACAGAGTTTATAAGTGACGGTGCAGCCTTCAGTTCGGCCACACGTCAAAAGACCAGCTCTGTTGCATGTAGTTCCCATATGGATACAAGGAGGAATGGAGAAGTTTTTGATGGATTAAACGAAAGGCATTTGTCATTGGAAGATAACGCACGTATTTTGAGTCAAGGAGAAGATGAAAATGATGGCAAACATTTCAGTTTTGTTGTACTATTTGAATGCATGTAACTGGCTGAAAATTCATCCTATTTGTGATAAATAAAGCACCATTCTCATCTTATCTTTTAAGCGCCGATCGAAAATAGTGTAATGAAATAACGGTAGCTCATATTGTAAAACATAATTTTTGGTTTCATTGGTTGATACCTGGACAATCTTCACTCACGTGAATTGTCACCCTTACTTTGCTTTCAATTGCAGAAACAGATGCGTCTATTCCAGGTTAATAAAACTAGAGCTTACAACAAAATGCTCTGGACGATGTCCTTTCAGGGAGTTCAGTTTGCTGATTTGCTCACATTGTCAATTATTGAGCAAGGTAAAAATTTGTACCGTACTTGTTAACTTTCGAGAAATTATTGTTTCTCCAATAAATACCATTGTCAGTTTGGGCATGCGGAGTTTGCGAAAGCTGCCTTTGCAAATCTGCTGATTGCTCCTTTGTAAACCACCTCGTTCGTGCACATTTCCACTGGAAATGTAGAAGAGTAGAGTGGCGCGTGCGTATACTTTGGTTTAGATTTATAAGTTGTGTGGACATAAATCACTCAAATCGGTTTCGGCGTCAAGCGTTCTTGTGGAATTTGTTATCGGCCTATCAATGGGGCCACAAACAGACTTTGCTTAATCCTCTCATCTGATTATCTGGTGGTGGTCATCGTCTGGGGACAAAATATCCGAGGTAAAAATTATTGTACCAGGTACAATTGTTGTACATCGTTCTGCTATAAAGTTTCCTAGGTGGCGATAATCCAGAAAGTAATTGAATTGCTGACCGTTGTTCGCTGGTGATTGTCCGGATAGAAAATATTTGGTAACCGATTTCATTAAGAATACTGATACACTGCATCCATTGTATGATCAGACTGTTAGACTATTATTAGGCTTTTTCTCCATCTCGAAAGTCCATGAATAGTTGACACCCCGATCTGTTTTGTTTTGTCCATATTAGGTCATTTAATACAATTTATTGATCGAAATATTTTTTCACGTGGGTTTTTGTGCTGATTTGAATTTTTACGCATACATGAATATTAGGTTGAATTGTGTTGTTACACCTCATGTGTAGCTGGACTTGATTTTATGTATATCACTTTATTTAGTACACCCATAATTTCCTAAAACTACAGCTGTACCCTAGAGATTGTGTAGTTTACAAATGACTGTACCTAGTGCATATCTTTTTGTGTCATGAAACCTTATTTAAAGTTCTTGGCTTATTATCGAAAGCGGATTGCTAACCATCGGTCTAAACTTTCCAGTCTACATGATCAGCAACTGCCCAATCGGCGCTGTTCCAGCCCCGCCTAAATTTGTAGTAAAACCATCAGGCTCTCACAGCATCAACTGAAGGCTTAAAGACACAGACATATTAGCACGTTCGTAACTCTATCCTTTTTTCAGCTGTATACCACTACAGAAATACTATTACTGATATTTTTATTGTATTTATTATTATTATTATTATTATTATTATTATTATTATTATTATTATTATTATTATTATTTGATATCATTTTCGTGTGACCCTTCAGTCCTTTCTCGAGAACTTCTGATCCACTCTGCTTGAGCATCAACAGCGGATGAATACGCTATGACAGAATGCACACCGTAAACTGCTGCAGCTACTCTGTCTTGCAGTTATCTACAAGAATGCTCTACACACGTTAGGCCAAATAACTCGCGGTATGTTCGAATGCGGCTTGGGCTACCAAAGCAAAATCTTATGACACATTTTCAGGCACCAGTTAGCTCAAAGGGTCTAGACTTGAGATATTTTGAATCGAAAATTCCGTATGCTCTAGCGTCGGTGTAGTGCTTCGAACCCTAAGAAGGACATACTTGATAGGAATAGAACCAGATTGATCCAATGTGCCTCAGATGTTGTGTGAAACCAGAAACTTTACACATTATACTGCAGAATTTCACGACAGTCAATACAAGCATCAAAACAACATTTGCAAATTGCTTTTTTAACAGTTTGTACATAGCAGAACTGCCGCATACTTGTAAAACATAAGCTAAAAATCGCTTCAAACAGTGCGGATTCAATCAATGCTATTTTGTGTAGATCACTGTGATATTTACGCGCGCGGTAAACACACTTTTTAAGCGACTTTCTCCCGTCCAGACCCAATTGTTGTATATGTCCTAATCAATGCTCTGTGAATGAAATTTTGTAAACAATAAAATCTTAAAACAATACTTGTATCTATGAAATAACTTTAAGAACAATTTGAAAATAATGTCACTTTAATTTAGAATCAAATAAGAAATGAATGGATAATCACTAAGTAAAAAGTTCATAATTTACGAAGAATAAAATAAAATAAAGCAAATCGAGGTTTAAAACAACCATAGAATCTCAAAACTGATAGAAGCTAACAAAAGCAACAATGCTATTGTCAAATTATTCATCTGCCTGATTTTGAAATACTGTCACACACAATCGCATACACTAAATAAATATTTTCATCTCCAAAGTATGAGGAACAAATTCTTTGTGTAAGGAAATATTTGTCGCACATAATTTCCTTCCGGCATAACCCAATGCCACGGATTCGTGCACACATTTCTATTTCTAGCACTATATCTATGCATGTGTCAAACTTCGAAACAGACGAAATCCCACAGGCGCCGTACGTTGTGTATCCTTTTAGCTAAACCACACTAAGCTACTGATAAACCAACCCATTTCAGGTATCCCGATGTAAGTAAAAATAGGACGAAAAACAAAATCAGTCTTGGAAATTGGTGGTGTGTCTTATTTGATCGTGGCTCTTGTTAGACAGCAACTTAAGTTTCTGAAACAATATTTTGGAAACAATATGTTTGTAACATTTAGCTATTCATTCAACACTCAATCGGGACATTATCTACACTCATTTTGGTCGTTTGCATTATGTTTGTGCCGCAGCTATCTTGCAGTGGAATCCAGGGATTAAGAGGTTGAAATGTCCACTACAAATGAGTTGAATCTAACCTACACCTGACCACGATTAAATCAGAAGTCAATGTATGAGAAACAGATGTTTATAGACTAGTTCACGCTGGTCAAAGAGCAGTCTATAGACGATTAATTAAAGTTAAAAGTGTAGATAATTTTTACTTTGGGTACAAGAATGATTAGGGCAATTAAATTTCACATCATAGTGTTACATCTTACATGAACGCCACTCATATCGTTGAAAAAGGGATTCTGTGAAAAGAGTCGACGATTAAAAATTTGGCATATTAGGTGCCAAGGCAACTCTAACACTTGGAATTTCTTGAGCATATAGACGAATCCAGCAATCTTTCCAGATAAACATGTGTTTGCTCATCACCTTGAGCAACAAAGGGAAATAAACCTGAATTGTATTTATTTTAATGTAATGAAATAACCAGGCAAAACAGATTTACATTTTTTTTACTTTCAGTAGGATTTGTTTGATGAACATGATTTAATAAGCGCTCTTTCCCTCATTAAGTTATGTGTATAGCAATATATTCGCGAATAATCACACATGATTTGTGAAGATTAAAGCAGAAATGGGTATTTCTGATTTGCTTGTGGAATGTGTTTCATGCATTATAATTGACATTGCTGTTAGGTATATATACATGGAGAGATTCGCTTTTGAGCCTATAGACGCGGTGCTTACCGAAATATAGACCATTTGCAGAATTGGTTCATCATTCACAATAATCAGTCAATAATATTGCAGTTCTCATGTGCTCGCCACAAATGCCCACTTATGTCGATAAGCGAGGGAATAATGTTGTTTCATAGCGGATATAAGAAATCAAAAAACGTAGACAAAACTGAAGGAATTATTCCATATATTACTTGTGCTAGTATGATATAGAAGAGCATATTCTGGATGAAAACCAATTTTTAACTGATCAATGTGGTGGTTAGTTCAAGAACCGATGACGACGAAATTGGAAGTCGACTTTCAAGTCTGTGGTCCGCCAAATGCAAGCGCGCATGTTCGCGGTTACCCTATCCTTGCATCCGTCGTTAGAATATGGACATAAATATATGCAGAGTAAAAAAGTTACGAATTCATTTGCTATTAGTTTTTGTTGGAAATATATGACCTACTCATATGTAGCGACATTAACTGCAATCAGGTTGTGAGCAAAGAAGACCTCAAGCCAAATTTAAACAGTCTCCTATATTCAATCAATTGGATGTCGTCGACTGTATGGATCACAAGAAGAATTTGAACATCATCAGCCACTTGTGTAATGACCCGATGGTCGTTGTTCAAGCTTTCACAAGAATGAAATAAAACAACCAAATATCGTGATTTTCTGTCTCCCCGTTGTCCATCTTATGTTAAGAATAATCGTAGTTGGGTCTAAGCTTCCACACCTCTAATCTGTAAATCATTGTTTTATTATTGATAATAGAATTTGTAATATTCACTGTAGTCTATACTCATGTACGTTATCACTCGAACGCAAACGCCATAGATACAAACTACGGTTGGAGGGTCCACGGTACACTATTCGTGAACCAGGGCTCGTCTCAAGCTGGACAGTACTCACCTAAATGAATGTTGACTAGTCAGAACCCGTCTGATTCAAGAAGGTTCTTAGAGTTAGGAAGAATATGGATTATAATCTAATTCACCCACTAACAAACAGTGTATTAACCTTGAAATCAAAAACTGAATTGATTGGATTACGGTTGGACAGCCGCTAGACGCGGTTATAGGGATAATGTTCTAGATGCAATCTGAAAGCTAATGGTTTCTAAGAAAACCTGTTAAATCAACACGACATGCGAGTGAAATCAAATCATCCGTGGAAGACCTCTACAAATCAGAATGCACAGCAAATTCACAACAATGTAGGAAAAACTACTGGTCAAAATATGCCAAAACATTAAGCTTCCGGCCGATTTTAGAAGCATCTGAGGCATACACGACACAAATGACCAGGGAAGTATCAAAAACATGCCCACTTATATCAACTAACGGCAATATCAACACGGCCAGGTAGGAAAGGATGGAGAGAGATTGTATGCTACCAGAGGCCGTTCTCAAAAGTAATTCAATTATCAGACGCTGTTATAGGAGAATCCACAAGCCTGCTCGAAACAACCATAAGGGGAGGCCGAAAGTGAACGAAAGAAATCAAGAAAATGTAAAGCTCTTACTTTAGAGGATATTAAATATTAATAATGATTTTATCTCAAATAGAATGAGTTTTCAGCAAGCCATATGTATTCCAATATCACAAAAATAAAAGGTTTATCCATCGTGCTTTTATCCACTGTCGTAAATACTGTTATACATAAATTGTTTTCTCAAGTCCATCCATTTACTCCAGTTAAACACACCACTAGAAAATTCACAAATCTGGTACTTCAACAATTAGTTATTCAAAGCTGTCAATAGGGAACCGTGTCGCAAAAGATACGCGACTAAAAAATAACAACCATTATTATACATCTTCCTTGAGTGACACGAATACCGAATCTTCGTCCAAAATTCAAAGTCCAAACAAAATTATGCATAATTCGATTCTATTACATATGAAATCATAATTAAGATAGAATCGATTTCAAATATGGACGTACCGCTCAAAACAACTAAAGGACGACGGACAAAATAAACACCTTCATTTGGAATCAAATGTCATATATGCAAGAACGATCGTTGCCTTCAAATATCAAACATACAAGACTCGCTCGGTCAAGTCAAAGGAATAAAAAGGATGGAAGCCACACAATAAACAATTATGATGTTATGAAGACAAGTACAGCAAATGTTGAGTGAGCGAAGTAGGCTCACGCGCGAACATAGATAGTAGGTAAACTTACGCTGACACTGTCATTTCTTCTTGATCCTGCTCACTCATACCTGAAAAGATTCAAATTATGGGACATTGCTCCATACCAGGAGAATATACAACACTGTACGGCTTTGAATTATAACCGTAATTTGGTAAGCGATTATGGGGACGTTGCTGTATGCGTATGATGCGGCATAACTGTGCATTCTAATGAATAACTTTTTACCAATACTTGTAAAGTAATACTATCAGTCATAAACGAAGGGATCAGCAGTGAGATCCAGGTATGATTGAAGGTAATACGCCTGAGGTATAAAATATTTTTTTACCAGTGACATTTTTGTCTAGCAAACTCTTCTTAGAGTCTAAAATGACCAAGCATGCTGGCAAAATTACCTGACTGGCGATGAAAGAGACGTCTAGTACAATCTGAGAATGACTTTAAATTTCAAAAATGCAAGTTTAAAGATATTGTGTGCTTAACCCCGTCATCTAAGGCATCAAAAAATGGACGCTATGCTAACATCAGTACTGAGGACTCAAAATGCTCCACTTGCAAAAAAATGGCGAAACCTGCAAGTTAAATGGGGAGACCATACCTAGAAACAACGATTGCCTTCAGTAAACCGGACTCTCTCCTGGTTCACATGCTTCTGAAGTCGCTAGGTGAAACTAATAGAAATCAGTCACATTTCGAATGCAGCGTTAAATGGCAAACTTCCCAATGGCTCCAGATCAAGCGTAAAGCCAAATATATGCTACAAGTATATCTGCGAACGAGATGTATAATCCGGAGCCCATACTAAATGCTTAAAAATAAGCAAAACCATAATTGTGGCCTAAAACAATATAAAACCTAAATCTCCACAAAGTTTATAACTTGACCATAAACAAAACTCAAACTTTAACCATTAAGCTAATCCTTTATTCTGTACAAAACTTTAAAAGTAATTCTGAACAAAAACCTGGATTGAAACTTCACCTTCATCATAGCCCCAACCGAAACCTTAATCAAAACCCAATGCGTGACCGCATGCAAAACCCAGACCATAAACTAAATCAAACCACTAAATATCAACATTTGTATATCTATTCCATTAAACCCGTGTATAAATATCATCATTTTACTGAAGGTCATTACGACTATAATAGTTATTGTAATAATAATAATATGAATAATAATATTATTACTATTATATCGACCCAGCACCTCCGTATGTGCGACTGTATAACATTTTTCTCTTTGTTGCGGTCTGCGGATACCACTGCGCTAACTGTGGTATACAAGCTGCATAAGCTGAGAACAAATAGAGTAATTGCAATAAATCAAGTAAACAAGTGTGACGATCAACGATTTTATAGATAAATAAATTACTCGCAAGAAATCCATATAAGAGTAAATGAATAATGATTCCAGGTTAAAGAAGCAAGATGCAAACGTATTATTTCTATCATGAAAGGAAAAATGAAAATCGTGTGGCCCTTGAGAGGACAGTCTTAGTTCGTTCACCTTGAGGCTTGAACAATAGATCATTATACAAACAAGTAACTGTGTTGTTCGAATGTTAAAGAAGTAGATAGTTAGGTTACTGATTGACTTGACTGATTGTTCATAGGAGAGCGTTTGCCTTTGGTCTGAGGTCAATCAGCTGACTTCATTTATTGTCTCCGTGATGTCTTACAATTGCTCTAGAAAGCGAGTAGAAATATGGTGGAGAAATTAGAAATGCTTCAATTAGAAGTTGTTCACACCGGATCGAAACCACTTGCGATGAAGCATTTCATCCATTCGGTTCAATCTTTCAAATTGTGAAGCTCAGGTGGCCTCCTTGAACAAATCTCCCTGCAATTATTATATCATGATATAATGGGTTTGTGGGATAGATCTAAAGTAACATCACCAAGGGTAACCGGTACCTCCGTTACAAAACAGCACGTGGGCTTCAACATGATTTCGTTAGAAAAATCCATGTTTCAAAAATCTTCCCGTGAGAAAAGATTATTCTATTTCACATTTGTTGCAGCAAAAATTATGACCATCTATTGTAGCAGTGGATGGTTGTGAATTTAAACGATTTCTGCTTACACGTTCAGTCTTTTCACAGTGCAAAACAATTGCTGGTTCGTTGCTAAATACAGTGTGTAATCCAAGAAACATGCAATATAATGTACGGTCATCACCGGACCAATAACTGATAGAACACCGAAAGCCCATCGATGCAGTGAAAACAATAAAGCAAATGTAAAAGAATCTACTCAACCTACATGCCATCTCTTCTCTCACATATCACCTGGTGCCGATGAAATCGGTAAACACAAAACTGGAAAGCAAATCATTATCCCTTCGCCAAGGACGGAGTCAAAAGCGCCTCTGGCACTTGGCTCATGCAACATATTACAACCATTCTGAAAGAAGCTGATCGCTCTCAAGTGTATTGTTCGAAGTATGTTACCGTTCGTCGTTAATCTCGAGATAATGTCCTTTCCGGTTAAGCAGACCTTTCGAGCTAGTCAAGTCAACCCTTCAATACCTCGTAGCGTGAAAGTCGTTTTAAGGTTCCCTAAAGACGATCAGGTTTTTGATAGGAACAGAGTTGAGACTAAAAGGGCTAGCTGTCTCAATGAAACCTGATCTCACCCTCATAGTTAGAGAAAAACAGTGAGCCGCGGTAATCGGTACGAAAAGTAGACCTGTGAATGGCAGGGTAGATCTACTAATGATATTGAACATACTGAACCCCAGCGACTCCGCTCAACAGTTATATTGTTAACAAATCCTAGAACTATTCTACCTAGGATGGGCAAAGTGAAGCATTCAGTGAATGTATATAACCTAAGTTCCCTTGGAATCACTGCAATATGGCTCCATGAGAAAATCTCAGAAGCCGAGAAGAAAATTCCGGGTTACGTGACTGTCTCTCTCTCCTCATGGAGAACTGCTTCTGTATGTAGGAGGTCATCTCTGTGCTAAAAAAAATTCTGACATGCTCCTCTTGACTAAATAACCGAACGATTTTGAATTTCCATCATTTATCAGTTCGACACATGCAGCACTATCCAAAAGATGTGAGATGCAAAGTTCTGTCGATCCCAGAAGCCATTGCAATCAAAAATCGATCACCTTCACTCTGTTGCCAGAAAAGATTGACCCACATGATCCAACTTCCCTGGTCCTTTGTTTTGACTGCTATCCAACCAAACCCTTCATTGTCACATGACCCATGATTCAATAAACGTGATCAATTCCCACTTTACGCTTGTCAGTTGAGAATGAACGATCTTATGTTACGGTCAAGCTTCTGTACTCATGAAGATAATAACCTGTGCTACGTTTAGAACTGAGGAAGAGTAGCTGAAACACTTGTGTACTTCTAATTTCGTTGTTCTCTATTGACATGCAACAATCTTGAACTACTGTAGAGAAATCCTAAAAACTGCTGCCTACATTGGTTGGAATATGTTAAAAATTAAAAACTTAATCAAGGATTTTAGCTTCCTCCACGTAGATTGGTAGATTAATTCCGTCTAAAGATTAACCCATCTCTTGGTCACCGATCTTGATCTCACTCAGTGTTTCTGGCTCCAATCGTCAAGGGTCGAATTCCAACGTTTACTGCTCAGGCTTTATTCTGAATAAAGACACCAGCTCAGTCCATGGGATTTTAATAGAATAACCGCTAGTTAGGGGTGACCATGGTGTGATGATGGGCATTATTCAGATGCAACGCGAAAAGATAATTGTCTATAAGCTTATCTACAATATATGGAAAGCAGATGTACAGGCAGTACTGTGACATGAGAGCAAACTGAAATGGACTGTTGATAATATTAGGACATTCGAGCAGGTCAAAGTTTAACGTTCATACGTTTTGTGTTGATCATGTTCCTCTTAATAAGAGCCTTTTCTATCACTCATGTTAGGGTTCAGAAGAACATACGGCCTACTGAAAGACAGAATGCTTGCATGAGACACATGGTCAACCTGTAATTCCTGTCGATTATCTCTACAAGGCTACCCGGAACAATCTTCATCTGCGAA
>JALGAQ010000009.1:1142602-1180113 GCA_028829895.1 Sinotaia quadrata | reverse complement strand
CATAGGTAGCTGTACCATTAGACTTGCAAATGAGTCTTTGCACCCCTAGTATGTGCATTTGGTACACTCGCGAGCAAGCATTCTGGAGCATGTCAGGTTGGTGCACACAGCTGACGAAGGTCAAGCATTCAGGAACCGATCCTGTGTTTCACCTGGTTGTTCAAGGAATTTTGTTTGGTAAGTGGTAGCTTTCATTCAACTTTTAAAAATATAAAATTACAAAACAGGAGGAATTTAGTTGCCAATCCAACAGAAGACATACCAGAGGATAACGCAACGACTTATAGTGAACAAGGGACCCAAAGTACATAATGAAATCACTTGTTATATATGGGTAATTTAGGTCTATTTCGGTATATTCTCATTGTCTACTGAGCGTTCGATCAGATCAGTCCAATAACGACTATTACTTCATAAATCTACTGTCACCCATTGGCCAGTGTGCGTCCAATCAGATTAACATTCACACTGTACTTTTTCCAGATATTCATCTAACGGAGGGACTGATTTCAACTCCTCATTGCCGTGTTCTCAGTTTCTTATCAAGAATATGGTCTTATTGACAGTATGCAAAATATGCACACTAAATAGCAACACCTTCAACGTTTTTCATCAGCTAGGTTCTGTCTAGGCCTCTGACCATCTTACAAGAAGATTTAGAATTCAACTGACGGAAAATAGCTCAACTCAGAAATCATTGCAGATCGCTAACGGAACGATTTGTTTGAGTGAAGCACAGGTCATTGAGAAGCTTTGTTCTGAGTTTGCGGTTTGTATTGCAAAACAATGAGTGTAGTTTTAAAGCACTTGATAGTTCAGTTGGGTAAAATATCGCAGCCGATTGAAGAAGTAGGAGGGTGGATAGTTTGTTCCAGTAGACAAAGTGGGTTTAGCGTCAGACTGGATCGAGCTTCATAAGACACGATTGCGTGCTCATGATTGAATTCCAGAAAGCATTATTAGACATTTGTGTGACAGAGTGAATAATGTTCGTTTAAGCAAATTATATAGTTCCTACATCAGAATATAATTATCTATAGTGTCAATCAGAGAAAATTGACCAAGTGATGATTTGAGCAGCGATTTCTGTCGTAAAATAAAAAATATTAATGTCCAAGAGAAGCTAACATTGGTATGAGGCTAAGATTACGACTTCGGTAATCCGTGGTTCGAGATCATGGACCGAGATCATGCAAAATCTATTGCTCAGTTTTTTCTCCCTACACACATTACTAAGACCGAGAGGGCAGCTCATCGGAATGCAGATCAATGCCGACAAAATAAAATAAATAACTACTAACACGAATACTATAAACCTTGATGCAGTAACTGCTGAGATCGATAGGGTTGATCGTTCCGAATATCTTCGTTCAACTTTGCTCCCAAATGGACAATCTAAGAAATGAGATCTAAGTCTACGTAATAAATATTAACTAAAACGAGCAGGTCTTTCGCGCAGCCGTCCCTCTTATATTTTTATATCTCCCCTAAGTTTCCCTCATACGTGCTTGAATCCCTTTACTCTCAAACCATGGTGCTGTCGATCTGGAGGACAGTTGGAAATCGGGTTGAGCACTTCAAATGAAAACACCGGTTGAGGTGTGAAACTCGAAATCCCTAAATCGTGTATCTAGCGAACGGTTCTATGTACCCTTTTACACATGAAGTCCCGTGGACTTACAATACTCGAAACCGATCCTAGTGAGAAAGTACGCAAACAAGGACAGATTGAGTTCACCTGGGAAATACGAATAAGCTTTTCTTCAAACTCCGGTTACATGCGCACAATAACCATATTGTTTATCTGGTTAAAAGTTTATGGCATGGCTTCCAGAATCTTTAATGTGTATCGTATCCGTAGAATTCCGAACACGACAGCTTAGTTAACATAGAATTCACTGATTTATGTCAAACCCTGAACTGCAATATAAGTTGAGCATAAACTAAAAGGAGATTGCTTCACAACTCGTTCCACATATATAGGAACAAAGCTGACTTACATAAACTATGACAAATATTATACGCTTTCAAGTTTTGGATTTTTTACTGAATCATATTTGATCCGCCTTGCCTTCCACTTATCACAAGTAAAGAACTTTCATTCACAGCCTCTTGTGGTCTCAGCCAAACAGAATCACACGTATTTAAGTCGCATACCCCTCCTAATCAACTGCAATTTCGTTTCTATACCTTTGTAGTCTCCTTCCACTGGGTGTGGTCGTCCTGTTTCTTCATGACCCGTCGGATGTGTTACTTGAATCCACCAAAATCAGCGTCTATTTCAAATCCAGACCCAAAGGAGGTGGCCTTGTGAACGAATGTATATCCAATTTAGGATTCTTTGGATTTACACTTTCTTGGTAAGAAGCTGTTGTTTATGCTGGGTTCCATTCTGTTGGTTCAGTTGTATCATATCGCTTTTTGAAGAAGGAAGCTTTCTGAGTTCGATCGGCTAGTTTTGGCCCAGGTTCAAACCTGATACAGACAAAATAACACCTTATTCATCGCTTTAACGTTTTTGATTGCACGTGTGAAAAGACGGAAAGAAATTCTGTTGGGTGGGCCTCTTATTGGTCTACTGATATATATAACGTATATATTACCTATTATATATATTATATATTATATTAGAGGTAGTAAATGAGTTCTCCTATCTGAGATCCACTATCTCTAGTAACCTCTCCCTTGATTCCGAAATAAGCAAGCGTATTGGCAAAGCAGCAACAATGATGTCGCGGTCAATACACGCGTCTGGAGAAACCCGATGCTGACTACAAACACGAAGATGCAAGTCTACAGGTCTTGTGTGCTGAGCACCCTCCTCTACGGCAGTGAAACCTGGTCGCTGTATTCACATCAGCAACGCAGACTCAACGTCTTCCATCTACGAAATCTCCGAAGAATATTACGCATAAATTGGCAAGATCACATTTCAAACAATGCCGTCTTGCAACGAGCCGGACTCCAAAGTATGTTCGCTCTCCTGGCTCACAGACGTCTGCGTTGGCTCGGCCACGTGAAGCGAATGGACGACAATCGCATACCAAAGGCTGTGCTGTTTGGTGAGCCAGCAAATGGTTCGAGGTCAGTTGGAAGACCAAAGCTACGCTATACTGACATCTGCAAACGAGATATGAAAATTGGAGGCATCGACCTGGCAAATTGGGAAGAACATGCAGCGGACCGAAAGAACTGGAGGAACCTCATCAAGACAGCAGCTGCAAATGTCGACCAAGACCACATGAAGCCTCGGATCAAGAGAACAACCGGACAAAGCTCGTATCTACGAAATCAAGCACCTGTTGTCTGTAGTAACTGTGGAAAACTCTGCTTGTCTAGCATAGGTCTTTACAGTCACAGACGACGGTGCAGTAAATAAAATAAAAGCAATCATGAAAAACATGGTGTGAATATATGTATGCAAATGCAAAAAGGAAGAAACTGGAAGTACAGACTAAGGTGAAAAATAATTAAAAATATCTGGGGTGACAAAGACCATAGTCATTCGAGACTGACGGTAGCCAATAAATTATATTATAACTATTCTAATATATACTGCACAGTTGCATATTATTCATGGCTCTTTAAGTGTGATATATATACATATATATATATATTTTCACATTGTGCTGATGAAAGGCCTGGTGCTGATCAAATCGTATCGAAAAGGACCAAAATGGTATCCATTAATAACACCGCTTTGTCCTGTATTTTGTAATTTCCCACACTTTCATGTACCTTTGGGAATAAGGGTAGCTTACCATAGGCGGCAATACGAGTACACCGTTTTGTTTTGTTTTCCTCAGCCCGTACATTGCCTCCCTTTTTGAGCCCCAGTTTAAAAGGCGGGAAGAGCAAACAAGTACCAGGCTGCTGCCCAAGCTCCGCATTACTCAGTCATCTATTGACTACTAGGCTACCTTTAGTCACATAGTGGAATCGCAAGTAAGGCGCATTTTGGGAGACGGTAGTTAGACATACGTGAAACGTGTTCAAGTCAACGAAGCTGGAGTTGTTAAATAACATTACTCCGGGATCGGATATCTGCACCTATGACACGACGCCGTACACCCCACTCGCACGAAGTTATCACTGAACTCGAGCACAGTGAGTTGACAGACATCTTTCGCACGAAGTGGTCATGTCTCACAGCCACAGAGCAGCACATCCTGGACACCCACTTTGTACATTCGAATGTCATGTTTGCGCACAGGTGCTGCAGTTTGAAAAATGTCAATCTGATCTTCCAGTTCAGGTAATCAGTTTATAACGATTGTAACCATAGAGTAAAGATGTAGCTTTCAAAGTGGGTTAATCGATCAACGCCCTGTATTACATCTCCACCTAATATAAGAACAGACAAAACCCCTTGTCAGTCTTACCGCATACCCCATCGAGAAGCCTTTTATACCAGATGTTGTGATGCATATTGCAGTTTTTAATGTTGTAGCTGAATAAGGCAATGCTATTTGTATAGTACAAGTCGGTCCATCGTAGAGGCGATCTTCCTTGCATCTGTACTTTATGTGGCATTGACAATGTATCCTCAGGGTGTTCCGCAGATGAAACATGTTGAGTCTCCCTTTCTGATGAGAATACAGCGTGCATGTTTCACTACTGTAGATTTTGGTTTTCAGTATGCAAGATATGCAACCTTGCATTTTGTGTTTACATGGAGTTGTTCTGTATCCGTTTATTCAATCATGCCGTAATTGTAACTGCCTTTCGATACACTCGTTTATTTCCAAATCCAAAGAGAAGTCGGTGGAGATAGCTGACTCCAAATCAAAGAATTGATTTATTACCTTAATCCGGTGGCCTTGAATCAAAATTTCACATCGCTTTAATCCGTGTTTGAATGTGAGAGCAGCTGCGAGAAGAAAATGTCTTATCTAATGAGGCCTCCTCAGTGGCATTTTAAAGAAAATCAGGTTACCAGTAACTGGGTTTAACCACAGACCTACGAGTCTACTGACGTTAACACTAGGCCTAACAATTAATCTATCATGTAAGCTACTAACAAGGTTTTTATTACGATGTATTCTTGTTCATTTGGCAGAACATGTGATATCTTATCCCAAAGCTCTAGACCCATGCTTACTGTATTTAATCCCTAGGAATAAACGATGGAACCCGATCTTGAAAAAGCTCATTCTTGACACATTCGTGAGACAGTGTTTGAATGCACGCACACGATTTGATTTAGAAACTTAAACGCTATAACCTCCTCCATCAAAAGTTATGAAAATATGAGAGCATTTTAGCGTTGCTGTACTCTGAACACCAAAACACCGATTAAAATCTCCTTTGAAGCGATGGCTCATCTGCTGTCGCTTATTTGCTCAGTCAAGGAGTGGCTGCAATGCACAGATCCGAAAAGTAACCTAAACTGCTTGAGTAGTTCCAAAGTTAGGTGGTACCATGGTGTCATATTTTATCTCAATAGAGTGTGTTCCACCGTATGTGTGAAGGCCCGTGCGACGCAGAATCGTTTAAATAACGAGCGGTCGATTATTCTCTTTGTTATGGTCCTGAAAGTCATTCGAGGACAAAAGAAGCCATTTAGTTAGTAGTTAAAAACTGGAGCTGAGTTAGCCAGTGGGCCAATCACCAGTCTGCTTTTAACTACTATCTAAATGGCCATATTTGATTTCTGCTTCACTTTAATGCATCAAGCTGGAGTTGCGTCCCTTTTCTTCATCGAAAAGCTTCACTTCCTAGAGATCAGGTTGTATAATTGGCGCCATGGTACAAGTAAAAAGAAATAAGTATAAACTGCAAAAATGACGATAAACCATTCCAGCATACCATGTAGTAGGTCGTCTTAAGAAACCTCACCTTGGGCTTTGGGTTGAAAGATTTGATCCAAAATGCAAAAAGTCACTCCAAATGAACGTCGCTCGACCGACGTGGAGTTTCGACTGTGAATAAATGAATCGAACGAATCTGAGTGAAGAAAATCAGTTGCATTCCCTCGTGTGTCAGTTATGAAACGATTTTCCGTGGCAACCGATTTCATTCCATCTTTTTTTCATATTATACATTTCGACTGGCTCTATTACTGGTGATCCCCCAATGTGACCATTGTTTTGGTCTGTGTTCAACTCTCTAGAGATTAAGGATCGTACTATATTACCAGAAGTCAGTGTGATTACCTGTAGCGTTGTGAAGCCTGATTTCTGCGAGTTCAGGATACCCTCCGTTTGTCTACTTTTCGTCATAATTGTCACGTACAGCGGAACCTTTGTGCAACTAATTTCATTGCCAAGCAGTAATATTCACTGCACCAACTTTGTTAGTCTAGAAATGGTTCACATATAACGAGTAATAGATTAACAAAACTCCAGAAGAGATTACTCAAAATCGAAATCAGTAGCGTTTCATTATCCCTCACCCACTTCAAACACAGAGCTTGCTGTTGGGTGCACTGCTTGTATCTGTTGGCAACCGTCAGTCTCCAGAGACTATGGTGTTTGTCACTCCGTTTTGACTTATCCATCATTCTTTTGATTTATATAATAATCTCTTAATTTTCTAACTTATTCCATTCCCGTTTCTGCTAGTCTGATTTTATTTTATTATTTATTTTTTTAGCTGCTTTTAACTTTAATTTCATTTGTGTGACATTGTGAATAATAATAGTATTGCTTATCGTTTCATTTATTTTTTGTTATTAGCATTTTTATCCTCAATTTCGTTAACATTAATTTGATCAGTATTTTTTATGTTATGATTGTTATTCCTCTATTATTACTACTGTTATAATCTGAAATTATTTATTTCATTTACCATTTTTTTCCATTTAACATTTTCTCTAACATCTATGTTTTTTTAATACATCGTCGTCTGTGACTGCAGAGGCCTATACTAGACAAGCACATTTTACCACAGCCACTACAGACCACGGGCGTTCGGCTTTCATAACGCATGTTATTTTCGGGTTTTTTCTTATCTCGCAACTTCTTGTGGTCTTGGTCTATTCTTTCAGCTGCTGCCTTTATGACACTCCGCCAGCTGCTGCGATCCGCTGCACACTATTCCCAGTTCACAAGGTCGATTTCTCCGCATTTGATGTCACGCTTGACCATATCCTTGTAACGTAGGTTCGGTCTTCCGACTGATCTAGAACCAACGGCAAGTTCACCGTAAAGCATGGCTTTTGGGATGCGGTTTTCATCCATTCGTGCTACATGTCCAATCCAACGTAGACCTCTGTGAGCCAGAAATTCCAACATACTTTGGAGTCCGACTCGTTGCAGCACGGCCATGTTTGAGACGTGATCTTGCCATTGTATTTGTAGTATTTTCCAAAGATTGCGTAAGTGGAACACATTTAGTTTGCGTTGCTGGTGTGAATGCAGCGTCCACGTTTCGCTGCCGTAGACCAGAGTGCTTAACACGCAAGATCGGTAAACCTGCATTTTTGTATTGATGGTCAGCATTGGGTTTCTCCAGACGCGTTTGTGCAGTCGCGACATTATTGCTGCTGCTTTACCAATACGCTTGCTTAGTTCGGAATCTAAAGAGAGGTAACTAGAGATAGTGGATCCCAGATAGGGGAATTCATTTACTACCTCTGATGTGCGGCCTTCAATCGAAATTTCCGGTGCACTATTAACCCCTTGGCCAATGACTTTGGTTTTGTTTAAACTGATTGTTAGGCCGAATTCCTTCCAAGCACTGACGAAACAGCTTATTAGCCGCTGCAATCCTTCCTCAGAATGGGCTGTCAAGGTCGCATCATCCGCAAACAGCAGCTTCCTCAGAAATACTTTTCGAATTTTAGTTTTGGTCCGAAGTCGCGCAGGGTTGAATAATCCGCCGTCGCTCCTGGTGTGAAGGAAAATCCCATCATTTGAATCCCTGTAGGCATATGCGAGCAGCATTGAAAAGAAAATGGCCGAGCAGTGTCGATGCAAGCACACAACCTTGCTTTACTCCATTCTTGATGTGGAATGCGCTTGAGGTTGAGCTTTCGTATTGCACCGTGCCTTGCATATCTTCTTGGAAGGTGACGATCATTTGCAGCAATTTTGGAAGGCAGCTGATCCTCTTCAGGAGTATATATAATCCACTTCGACTAACCATGTCGAATGCCTTTGTAGGGTCAACAAAGGCTACATAAAGTGGCCCGTTTTGTTCACGACATTTTTCTTGCAGTTGACGGAGGGAAAATATCATATCGATGGTTGATCTTCCAGCTTGGAATCCACATTGAGTTTCTGGATAGACTCGTTCAGCTAAAATTTGCAGCCTTTTGAGTACAACGCGAGCGAAGACTTTGCCGACGACGCTGAGAAGGGAGATTCCACGGTAGTTTGAGCAGTCGCTTCGGTCTCCTTTGTTCTTGTACAATGTAATTATTTTTGCGTCGCGCAGTTCTTGTGGAACAGTTCCTTCCTCCCAGCATTGAAATAATAGTTGATGTAGTTGCGAAAGTAGAGAATTTCGCAGCCCAGCTTTCAGGATCTCAGCTGTGAAGCCATCTTGACCAGGGGCTTTCAAATTTTTCATTTTTTTTCAGAGCATCTTCCAGTTCTCCAAGCGTCGGTTGATTATCCAGAGTAGTCATTTCAGGCAAGTTTGCGGTGACGTCTATTGCAGCATCTGATACTGTAGTTGGATTGGAGTACAGCCCACCTCTCCATCTTCTTTTGTCGGTGTATTTTTTACACATATTTCGACGGATGAAAGAAGTGTGTTTCGCACGACGAAGCCCACACCATATTGACGATTCTCGTTGAGTTTTTTTCCTTGCCAGTAGAATGTATAGTTCCAGCTCGCAAACGATAGATTTTGCTGTTCATTGGTTTTATTTGTGTTAGCGGGTGAATTTTTTTAGCGTCTGCTTTTCGGTGTTTCTCCTATCTCCAAGCTCCCCGTGAAGCTGGCAGACCTGACGGGTCAGTATCTTATTGGCTGGGGGCTGCCCAGCTTGAGGCGGGCGATAGCTGACCAGTAGAGCCCAAAGGCCTTTCCTACCGTTAGTGGCAGCCCGTGTCGTCGAAAATGCTTACGCCAATCAGCTTCGACTTATAACCCGTATCTGCTTGCCTAAAAGTAATTTATTTTTAAGAGGTTTGATTTTGTATGTGTGGTGCAGAATGACTGCCGGGGCAATGGATATGGAGAACCTGGGATGCCCCAAAACGCCAGGATCCCACTCTCGGTCTCACTGATGAAATCCAAAGGAAAGCATTGCAATACATTTGGCATCAGTTTGACTGCAGGAGTTTCCGAAAGAAAGATAGAGTTTATCTTCCAGTCGCCTTATGGACTCCACTCCCGATTTTCTGTCTGGATTTACTTCCATAGACTTTACTTCTCCCGAAGCAATCTGCAAGGCAGCAGAGCTGAAACCCATCGGCATGGGAGCATTTTATTTCGGACTTGCTCTTGTCCTAGATAGACCTGCTTGAAGAGGCTAACGGGCTCTCTCTGCCCGGGAAAGTTTGCAAGCAATTTGCGGCCTGTAACAGCTGCGAAGACGTAGGTGCTGGTAGCGACCATGACCTCCCGCAGCATTATGTCGCATATCAGGCGTCACAGCATGAGAGTCGGTGAGGAATAGGCAGTCCTCAGAAATGTCGAGATTCTCTGAAGTTCAATCGGTGAGCCATTCAGGATTTTCAGCTCAGGCGTTTGCCGCGTCGAAGAGAGACTTATACTTTTCACATACCAAAGCATTGTAACAGCCCTATCTTTTCGACAATTTGAGCTATACTGCTCTACATAAACTCAAAAGATAGACCAGATCGTTCTCTATGCAACGAGCTTACTTAGGAGCAGTACTTTCAAACCTGTTTAAAATAATCATTCTTTTTAGTAGAATGATATTTCTCCTCTTTAGATTTATATAGCAGCTACGATTGAGACGCAATTTATAACTTAGCCTGAACAAAACCGAGTAAGAAAATGACTAGATGTTATAATCCTGAAAATGTGTTACAGCTTTTTAAACAAGACTAAGTGCTATATTTTTAAGTTATTTGTCAACATCATTCGTACCAGAATCAATAGTTACTCGTTAACAAGACTAGATAATAATTATTCTTAATTAGAGACGAAGAAAGGGCGCTATTTTCTAAACAATAATTTACTGAGGTAATAAATAAAATGAAACGTCCTTAATCAAGTTGTAATTGAAGCAAAATTAGAAACAACACTGACCTAATAAAATCAATAGTTACTCGTTAACAAGACTAGGAAATAATTATTCTTTGAGATTAAGAAAAAGCGCTATTTTCTAAACAATAACTTACTGAGGTATTAAAACAAATGAGATTACAAATGGTTAGACCTAATAATAAAGCATATAATCTTGAAATAACAGCTTGTTTAGCGCAATGAGAGGATGGTTAATAAACTGGAACAAGAATTGAACAGAGTTGAGGACTTTAAGGCAAAATAAGTCAGTCAAGTACGAAGCATCCCTCAGATTAAAAATGTCACGATTTAGGGGGCGTACCAACCGTGGCAAGAAAAAGAATAACACACATAGCTTGCAAATTCACGGGTACAAAAGTCCAATGTGTCCGAAGACATACTTCGCTGAGTAGATCAATCTTCAAAATTCGATTGACAATATGTGCACAGAAAGGAATGAGTTCAATGAGCACACTAGACAATCAATCGCAACAGACATCTCTCAGGTGATCTCTGAGGCGATTGTGTGCAGTCAACATCGGATCAATAAATTCCATTTATGCATATTCCTCCTTATTGATAATTGAATCGTACGTTGTAGACACCTAACGCACCCAACTTAGAGCTGGAGCATTATGTGGCTCGCCACTTCAAGTCGTTATCAGTTTATAGTTCCCTTGTAATCCAATATATTGCGTAATAAAAAAGACGAAAACTGAGAGATTCATTTGAATAAGGATATGAATCAATGGGTTGACAGAAATGATTCTGAAGTAAACCCATTTTTCTTGCAAAAAAGTTCCTGATATCGCTTAACGTGATTTTAAAGTGGTCATGCCCCGTTGTAAAACAAATTATTGTAGTTAATCAGTTTTTATATTTTTTCCTGACGGTTCAATTTCCGACCGTGGATTTTTATCAGCAATGAAAGAAGGTATATAGCCATTGTGATTACAGTTATATGGTCCTCTGATTCGTATCATCCTGATCGCTTCTCATTGCCCTTGGGACACAGTGGTTGTTCTAGTCTTCCATTTCATTGAACATTGGGTTGCTTTAGGATTTCCAAGTGGACGTTCATCAAGGGTTCTGGGTGATTGAAGCTCATATCCAACATATACTCTTATTTTTTATCCCCTCGAGGTTCAGCTGATTAGAATCCTTATTCAACAAACTGTTGGCTCGTATCTCTCATTCACTCAAGGTTCACGGCTGATTAGTGTTCATATTCGACGATCTCTGGTTTTCTTTTATATCCTTCACTCTACTCACCCATCAAGACGGGTCAAAGATGATCAACACCTTTCGAAAATGCCGATAGATAATTGTTATCAGAAGTGGTTTATGGATCACGGGTATGAGAATCAACACGATTATCCATTCATTATACCCAGGATTCTCAGTCGAGTAGCCCCTGGACCACCTACGCCCGTACCGTCTGCTTTAGCTGGATATATATAGCTGTATATAAATGTGTGGTTGTGAACTGCAAACTACTAACTAGTATGAGTTGAAAGATGCTTGAAACCGATGTTACATTTATTAGGAAAAGCTTGTTCGCGATCGGTCAGGTTTTTTTAACGTTTGCAACGTTTCGGACCAGCACTCATGGACCTTTATCAAGCAATGATGAAACTAGTACGACATCTGTCAAGAAACAGTCTTGTTGAATTCCAGAACTAATGATCGCTGCTCACTGCAAGGACACCCCACACGCCCAATTAAATGCACAACAGGATTCAACAAGGCTATTTCTTGACAGATGTCGTACAAGCTTCATCATTGCTAGATAAAGGTCCATAAGTGCTGAACTGAAACGTTGCAAGCGTTAAAAAACCTAACCGATCGCGAACAAGTTTTTCCTAATACTAGCTAATATCTTAATAAACCACTTCTGTTTACAGATTTTTCTAAAAATTGTGAAGATTTTCTATGGAATTCATTATATTCGTTGAAATAACAAGGTTGCGCAGTTAAACGAAAACTATAAATGACTAAGGTGAAAGGATATAGTATGTATGTGTGTGAAAGACGCATCACTATCGGAAACATTTTCTACGGTTCACAATCGATTTTCTACTTGGGCAATCTTCACAGATATGAGGTCTTCTCAGTAGAGCAGAAGCCTTGTATACCGGCATTTCACGCTTCTTAGCGATCATCAGCAAGGCACTGTGGGAATCGAACCCACGTCGAGTTCCCAACTCGCCAATGCGCTAAACCTTATGCTATGGCTGCACCGTGACGTGTACGCTTTTTATCTGTTAGAATGCCCAAATATCGACAGATTGTGAATTACTTTTTTCGTAGGATATTACCATACGAAACCCCTCTTGTCAGGGCATCTTACGAAGTCTCATGCATATTAGCTATCATACCTGACAATGAGGACATATTAGATACACTTTATACGGTTCACAATCCATTTTCTACTTCGGTAGTCTTCACAGATATGACGTCTTCTCAGTAGAAACGTTGACCCATTCGGGTGAAATAAACCATTTTTGTCCTCCAAGAAAAGAGGCCACTCGGTTATTTGGCGATCGATGTAAGTTAGGTAGTGTAACAGAAAGACTTGAAGTCTGAGGAGGCATCCTTGAAATTCTGGTGACTAATATTTGTCATAGTACATGTAAGAAGGAGTCTCGGATATGAACTTTTACCTATGATCGACCAGCTAGTTGTAAAATAAAAATAATGCTACAGGAAGGTGCAACAGATCACAGATCATCGGACTCAGAGCAGTAGGTGAATATCGGAAGATCAAATATACAACTAAATATTTACAGTATCTTTTTGCGGTTCACAATCCATCTTTTACTCAGGTAGTCTTCACAGATATGACATTATCTCAATCAATCAAAGGTTCAGTAGCATCTATCTACTCTTGGATTCGAACCAAGGTTTACCTGAAGACTGCCCGAGTAAAGGATAGATGGTAAACCGTTAAAATTAACAAATATATTTTCTTTACTATTGTAATTTTCAATATCGATCGGAAAGGCTACTGAATGAAAGAAACTGTTCAGCGTTGGTCTGATTGGAGTACACAGTGCCTACGAAACTGTGGACGTGACGGTGCTCGCGTCTCAACCCTGGCACCACTAATTGTCGTCTTAAATGCCCGAAGGGAAATTTGGTGATTGAATAGACAATTCAATATCACCCCCAAAACCTGGTCTATGCATGCTGAGGATTTTGGGAAATCAAAGATCACTAAGGTTTACAATAATCCTGCAGATGAGTTGGTTTTACTTCCTATCCACTGACAGACAACGCCACCTCAACACTCGTTAGAAATCATTTACAGTGTTTTCCGTATCTTATATATAGGTCAGAAACCGTCCCAGAGAATTGAAAAACAGCTACAAACCTATCGTTTTTGTTACACAATATATTAGATTACAAGAGAAGCGGGAGCCCATCGTCAAAGTACTCCTATTAGAGACTCAACGAACACATTGTATCCACTACACAAATGGAGCAGAATTGTAAATCATCATGATTGATTGAAGAATGATAAACCCGCAAAGGGTGTTTTCAAGTAGCGAACGAAAAAAAGGCAGTGTAACTACCTACCACCCATGTCTATGGACTTACAACTGGGTGATGCCCTGACGCGATATCATTGAATCCAACTGGCCCTTGAAGTGTTGAAGTGGTGATTCGAAACTCAACAGCTATCCCTCTGTCTGATCAGAAAATTCGTATCGCACCTGGCTTGACGCCGGTGCAAGTAACCTGATTCTCATGAAGCCAAATAAGCTGGTTGAAAAAGTTGCTCAAAAGTCTTAGTGCTAGAAAGAACCAAAAAGTCAACTTATGCATTGTTTCCTATGGGTGACTAAGGTCGCCCGACACAAGGAACAAGGAATGTGAAACGAAAAATGTGGCAAATAAAAGCACAAGGTTAATGGTGCTTGTATCTATAAGTTTGTAAAATGTGTATGTTTACATGTGTTATATCTACCCAACCTGGTTCAACTTGTAGGGAAACACTTGACAATCCGCCTATGGTGTGACATTGCGGAATTAAAAAAATACGACGGCTACCCTGGTTTTTGTAGGGTCCTCTGTGCCAAGGTTTTCGAGATTCTGGATTCGCTTGGCTAGAAACTAAAAGAAATGACTCGACCGCTTGATTAGTAGCATAGGGTTTGATTAGTTTACCTTTCCTGACACCCTTACGCATCATTTTAGCATTATTATTCATTATTATCATTGTGTAGTTAGAGAGGTTGCTTGTTTTTACGTTTACATGCGTATACACGACCAAGAACAATCTTCTCCAACAGTGCGGTTCTCCAGTTTGTTGGTTTCACCATACTGTTCCACAGACATCTTCAACGGTTTGGTTATGTGAAATGAATAGACAATAACTGTTGAATTATTCCAATGTGAATTGAGAACAAACAAGTGGAGATGCAAATGCATTCGGTATTTCTTCGTCAGCTCAAATACAATAAACAGTTTATATACAGTATTCCACAGACAAATTAAAGTCAAATGGAGTGTGAGCAGTGTACTGTAAAGTCAAATGATCAAAAAATGTGGCATCCAAGGGCTCGATAACGTGTCTCTCATGACCGATCAATCGACTGATCGATCGATTACATGCGGCCGACCGGGTTCACCACTCCAGGACAATTTTAACGCCTGTGTGGGCCTTTTCTGTGAGCAGAGCTTAAGGGCTCGATGACGATTGACGATTGCTTCGGCAATCGATAGAAGCTTGCGTCTTGCGCTTTTAGGCTGCCGGTTCGGGACTCTGATACGAAACGCTTCTGTTATTGATACTCGACGGTCGGTTTGGAATAAGTGTAGGTGAATGGCACTGGTGATAGATTTAGCTACACCAGTTCCAATCCAGTCCGGATGATGCTCTCTGATTCTCTTTGGTAGACATATCGTCGTGCGGCCACATTCACCATTATGTAGCGAATTAACTAGAGCCTTCAGATCAGTTGGAAGATCACCCGTACATGACATGCGCCTCTGTAGGTGGGATCTCAAATGAGGAGACTAGGACGAAGAGTGTCCAATTGCAATAAATGGCGCGATTGAAAAAGTGGGCTGTAGAACACTTTCGTCTACGTAATATAGATCCCTGCATTTACAGATGACAAAGCGTGATTGCGTGTTGAGACTGGCGGACAGCAACGTGTTAGCTCAAGAATTGACATGAAACCGGTGAATCATAATTCTGTATTATTAAAAAACCTTTATAACAGATTTTTTAAACTCACTTATACGTGTCAGTCAGGACAATCGTCATCGTTTCACACTAGACTAGACCTTTGGGTTCCGGTGCGTGAATAGACACGTCATAAGGAGCATGCAGAAAGCAGAAGTTGGGTGTTTCTCTTTACTCCACATGGTAATGGCTAAATTATTCAAATAGATGCAGGCCTCGAAGGTGTACCCAGCTGTACTCACTTTCAAGCATGGGGTACCCGCAACATTACACATTCAGCGTTATGAGCTGTTATCTGTCCTGTTTAGGTTTACTGCATGTTTTGTATCCAACAGTACAGAATGCTTCGATCAACGTACGCCACCCTCGTGTTTGGGTAAATACTTAATTGAAAACTGATCACAGCATCTTTTTGATATGTTCCCAATGCAATGCTTTTGGCTCAATTTTGGCTGTGATGAATGGGAGTCTGGATTCAAACTTAGGAGCTGAAGTTCGAGTGTCATATCCGTGCTCCATCAGACGACAATGTCAACCGACTGTACCAATGGGACATGAGTTACCGCGTCTAAGTTTGAATACATACGCTTGCTAACATAGGATAAATTGTAGCTGGGGCTTTGTCAAAATATCAAATTATCAGGTGGGGATCGTTCTTAGAGGGCTTGATGATTTCAATTTTCTTATAGATGATCTCCATATTTTATTGTTCATGTGTGTTAACTAAAAAAGCATTCAATAGATAATCCGTCCAGCTTCCGTTTAACTTACGATCAAATAATAATTAGCAATAGAATCATTTTAAACACCCAAGTAACAGTATCACCGTCAATTACTCTCATAGTTTACAGGTGGCCTGTCTGAAAACGTTTCAAGCTATATAGATAGAATGGGGACAGAAATTGTCTAATCGTTTTGTAAAACATTTCTTCAAATATAGTGTTCCGGTACGCGTTTGAAGGCGAGATACGGATTTGTCCAAGTCGAGCCGTTGACCTAGAGACACAACCCACAAAACAGCAAGGATCGCCGTCAGATTTTCAGTAAATGTCTCTTTCTTTTTGAATAGAGCGAGAAATGTGATAACGTGCCTAGCTCGTGGTGCGATCACGTCTTATATTCATCTCCTTCATAATGTCCACTATGCTTCTGTGTGACGCGATCTGTTACCAAATGCATCACTCCTCCAAGCATATACGAGGATCGCTGATGATGGTGTCGGTTCATGAGAGGGCAAAGAATGTGTAATACATCAAGGCTGGTGAATCCAATCCACTGTGTTCAAAATAAATTAGATATCTCTTGGCTCCTGAACACTGTCTCATGGTTTCCACTTCTCATTCCCGGGTACATACATGGAATTTCGAACACAATACCACGGACACCGATCAAAACTTGTTTATTTCTTGTTTGGCTCTTCGAAACGTTAGCAGTGACACCCGACGGTCAAATGACTGAGGTGGTCTCTGATCCTAAAACATTGATGGTGGCAATTTGCGACATCGTCTAGTCCCGTTTGCAAAGGACATAGTCGGAAGAAAGTAAAGTAGCATGTGGTAGTCGTGAGTAGCACAATGCTGCAACACGCGGTACCCATGTAAAATAGGTGCTCAACCGTTCGGAAATTGTTACAATATTGGCAGCGTTAACCAAAATAAAGATTCGATTTTTGAACTGCAGTGGCTGTGTGTTTTCTCGCGATCCAAGTACCTGTAGTAACAGAAGTTGTGTTGTGAATGGGCAGTGTAACTTTAGTTTTACATATTCACCCGAAATACTTTTAGAACGTTGCTTAATTTGCCCCCATTTTAGCCAGTTATAGCTTTTTTCACAAATAGATGCTATCTGTCCATCTTCGTTGATGATAGTTTTAACTGTGTTCGCTTTGTTTGAATGATCGGTCGATATATATTATGCGTAAAGTGCAACAGCAATAAGCAAACATGCGTGAAGGTGAACAACCGATTCGCTGATACATTCCTGCACTGAACTATGGTTTAAACTAATCAAACCATACAGGCAATCATAGATCTGAAAATATATCTGGCGCCAAGCAAATCAGAGTGCATGTAAAAAAGTGGAAAACGAACTGCTCCACTAGCTTATAGCTTTTTTCTGCAAATATGCTGTTTTAAGGTCTGCCTGTGAGAAAGATATTGCCTAGCGTTCAACGTGGAGAACGTCTGTTGTCTTCCTGGGATCCGTATATATAGATCGGCTACGGCGAGCTGATTGATGGATGGATTCTCCTTCGAATTCGGACCAATAATACCCAAGCCTATCATCTTCGAATTAAATTTGTGAAATGATGCTATGATCATACACACCTGAAAAATAAAATCCTGGTCTTGTGTCCGATTCGGGCATGTTAAATCATACATGCAGGACTTGTGAGTTTGTTCCGAGTAACTGCTCCAGCAGCAGAGTTCACGTGAGGCAAAATAAAGTGGACTTCTGTGCACAGGTATCGTAAATCTACTTAGGAGAGAGAATTAGTATTGACTGGAGAACTGTTTTTAATTCGCACAAGCCTTCATCTCTTCCACAAGATGTGAAGGATTTATGTTTCATTTAACCGATGCGGATCATTCCGTTGGAGCATCAAGTGCACATCTCATGTTCACCAGCAAGATCACACCTCAAGCACATCAATTTAAGTGCTCCTCGTACAAATTCATTGTGCCGTACCGAAGGGAAGAGTGCTAGATGAAGGACCTGTGCAGAATTACAAACTTACGAAGGATCTTACTTCAGCTGATAATAAATAAATTACGCAGAAGAACGTTGTATATCTTGAAGAAGATCGACATAAAACATGCGTACAAACCGATCGACATTCGCAATCGATTTTCGCATTTTACTTTGTCAGTAACTTTTTAAGTGCCCGAAGTTGAAGACCATAATCAGTGGAGCATTGTTTGTCTGGATCCATTTCGCGAGTGAGATAGCTCGATCAAGCTCTCGGAGTAAGGTCCATTGAGACAACCTCGTGCTTCGGCATGGGCAACCGGGAATGATCTCGTCGGTGCATTTGCAAGGTACTTTCAATGCTACTTGGACAGTCCCCGTTTGGTCTTTATATCCATACCTTGATTTGCTTGGCATCAGACCTGCTATTTATGTAGGCGTTATGATGGCAACCTATATAATGAATAATGGTAAGCAACTGGCTATCCAACAGAGCGAACGGAAATTGTGTATTTGATCGAATTAGCCTACTGATAGCTGTTCAATCCTACCAATTTAATTTCCAAGTTATTGATATATCTTTGTCATTATGATACCTTTTGGGGCCGAAGGCGAATTCCGATCTGTACTCACCACGTAATTAAACGTTTCAAAACATCGATCACTAAGAAAATATGTTGAAAAGTTGATGGTTTTGATGTGAGCTTACCTTCGATCTGAACCTAACAGGTTCCGGTTTTTCGTCATTTATCACAAAAACAGCCTTTTTCATTACACGATCACGCATGTCTTATTAAAGCTCCAGGTTTATTCGATTTCTGTTTGCGAGAATGACCGCTCTGTACACACACTACAACGGCACGTAGATTAAACGGATTTGGTTTCACAAGTGTTATTGTTACATTTTTGGTAACATTTACATTAATCGTTTGTCATACATTGTAGCAGCCTTTCATCAATGTTATGTTATTTCAAAGTCCACGATCAACTTGTTAAATCAGCAGCAGTGTTGCCTCATTGTCTCTCTTTTTTATTCACTCATCATTCGGATTTGACCAAACTCCGTAGGCTTTATGCGTGTGTGTGTCAGACTTTGCATCCGTTTTCCAATTTGGGTGTAAAAAATACTGAGCGTCTTACATAGACTAAAACCATGACCCTCGGGGACATATGGCAAAATGTCTATCCTCTTAAATTGCCTGAAAGTTCGTAAAATCTGTGCCGCCTTCTTTGCTGACTGATAAACACACAGAGTTTTTAGCAAGCAAACTAAACGAGCGACCGTAACTCTATTCAGTCTCGCGATACAAGGGTCTGGGTGGTTTCTTCAAGAAAAAATGTGTGTTTTTGTTTGCCATTTTGGTTACAGATGTAGCGCGTGCTACTGTGTTGGCTCCCACCAGTCTCGAGAGACTTTGGTCTTTGTCACTATGGTTTGTCTTATTTAATTTTCAATAGAGAACAACGAAATTAGAATTACACACACACAGCTACTCTTCCTCAGTTCTAAACGTAGCACAGGTTATTGTCTTCGTAAACACAGAAGCTTGACCGTAACATGACATCGTTCCTTCTCAACTGACAAGCGTAAAATGGGGGAGTCAATCACGTTGATCGAATCATGGGTCACGCGATGAAAAGGGATTTGGTTGGCTAGCAGTCGAAACAAAGGACCAGGGAAGTGGGATCATGTGGGTCAATCTTTTCTGTCAACAGAGTGAAGGTGATCGATTTTTGATTGCAATGGTTTCTGCGATTGACAGAACTTTGCATCTCACACCTTTTGGATAATGGTTTGGTACTGTGTATATGACCCTAAAAGCATCCTTTTTCGAGATGCGGTGATCCGTTTCAACCAAATGTGCGAGTATCGCACTATTGATCGACTTAGTGACACCCGATCCCAGCCGGGCTGGATGATGCTCTTTTATTCTCTTAGACAGACGCCTCGTCGTGCGACCAACATATTCCGCTGCACAGCAGCAGGAAAATAAGTAGATCACCATTGATTGGTCGAGGACCGGTATCTTATCCTTGAGGTTAATTGATATCATCGGCCTGGTTGTAAACCAGCTACGGAGTGTGACAGATGGAAAAGTTCTACTTAAAGAACTGTATAGTTTGCGATTAACATGATCCGCCGCCAAGTCGCCCTTGAGTGGTGGTTTAAGGTAAACTGGTTTATTTTCGACTGTCGCCACTTCTTCCTTTTGTGCTTCAGCCGTCATGTTTCTGGAGATGAAGCCTTCTGGAAAGCCGTTTTCCTCGCAGAATATTTTTAATGGTTAGATGTTCTTGTTCCACAGTTTCATCAGAACAGATCTTCTTTGCTCTTGCCGCGAGACATCTAACTGGGTTTCTCTTCTGTTTCAATGGTACGAAGCTCTGAAAGTTGATATATTGGCCTGTCCATGTGGGCTTCCGGTAGACCGTCCTTTTCAGTGTGCCATCTTCACGTCTTTGTAGTCCCACGTCTAAGAAGTGAAACTTGCCATTCGATTCCGATTCTGAAGTGAATCTGATAGCTTCGTGCGCATTGTCAAGTATATTGACAGTGGACGATAAGCTTGCTGTATTTGGTAGGATGACGAAGATATCATCCACGTATCGTCGATATAGACGCATCTGTCCTATCTCATCTCTGAGTCGATTCTCAATCACACCCATGAAGATGTCAGCTAAAAACGGGCCTAATGGTGAGCCCATCGCTACTACATCTGTCTGGTGGTATAGTTGGCCGTTAAATTTGAACTGTACATTGAAAGTACATCGTAAGAGTAGCTCTTTAATCACAGATGATGATTGAGCACATTTGACCATCTGGTACTTTGATATTCTTTATGCAGTCAACGAACTCAAATGTGTCCCGCAGATTGCATGGACATAATTTCTGTCTGATAGGCTCGAGCAACATCGATAGCCAGCGTGCTAACGTATGATATGGACAGTCTCTCATATCCAAGATCGGCCTCAAAGGGATATTTGGCTTATGAATTTTCGGATGACCACAGAGTCGAGGGATAATGGAGTCATTCGGTTTGATTGAATCAAACTGATCCTGAGTTAGTAGGCCTTGATGTAGCAGCTGCTTAAGCCTTTTCGTCAGTTGGGACTCTATTTGTTGCGTTTTGTCTTTATTGTCTTCACTGATATTGAACATTCTTCTATTTGAGATGATGTCATTCATTTTCTTAACATAATCCTCCTTATTAATCAGAACTATCCCTGCTCCTTTGTCCGGTCTTGTGATGAGGACATCTGAGCGTGATAGTAGCATCTTCAACGCTTCAAGGTGCTTGCGTGTAACCGGGCCATCATGTGTAATATTGGTTCGTTGATATCGGTAACAGCAGTTCACAAGGTCGGATTTGAAATGTTCAATAGATACATCTGGCATTGGGGTCAGTTGACATACTTGATCGTATAAATTTTCAAACTGAACTTCAATTTTTAGCTGGTTGTTTCTGTAGTGTGGACAGCTGAACTTTGGTCCTAAGGATAGCACTTCGAGCAGGGTAGTAGTAGTCTGATAAATTATGAACGTACTTGCTCGGATGGCTTGGGAACTGCGAACGTGGTTTTTCTTCACTAAGTTTTGCCAGTTTTGGTTTATTGAAGCATCTCTTAATTTTCCAAAAAAATTTATTTATATTTCATTTGGTTTTACTTTATGTTTATTTTTTTCTTCCTAACTAATTTAATCCTAAATTTTATAGTGACATCGATAATAATAGTAGTAATTTTCTTTTCATTTGTTTTTTTATTATTTTCAGAATCATTATAATGTTATTATTATTGTATTTATTATTATCATTGTGATTATTATTGTTATTATTATTATTATCTTTATTATCAATATGTTCGATTGTCATTTCGCTTCGATTTTATTTTCGTTTTTAAATGTTACTGTGGAAGCTTATACTAGACAAGCACACTTTGTCACAGTCGCTACAGACAACGGGTTGTTTGGTTGTTTTCCTATCCAACGACTTCATGTGGCCACGGTGTACTCTTGTAGCTACTGCCTTTATGATACTTCACCAGCTGTTGCGATCCGCTGCACATTCTTTCCAGTTAGCGAGGTCGATTTCTCCGCATTTGGTGTCTCGCTTGAAGACATCCTTGTAACGCACGTTTGGTCTTCTGATTGACCTTGAGCCAGTGGCAAGTTCACCGTATAGCATGGCCTTTTCATCCATTCCTGGCCAATCCAACGCAGACGTCTGTGAGCCAGGAGAGCGAACATACTTTGGGTCCGGCTCGTTGCAGGACGGCGTTGTTAGAGATGTCATCTTGCGATTTTATGTGTAATATTCTCCGAAGATTTCGCAAGTGGAACACGTTTAGCTGGCGTTGCTAGTGCGAGCACACCGTCCAGGATTGGCGGATATTCTGTTGAGTCTTTTGTGTTGGGGTGGTAGTGGATAACATACTTAACTCTGAAGAAAGCGAACTGTGATCGAATCCAATCCGGCACTTCGGTTTGGGGAATAGGGTAGTATTACACCCAAGAATAACTCACAGAATTGTTTAGCACTGGGTGTGTCACCAGGTTGGCGTACACAATTTGCTCTTGACATCCCCGATCGTGGAAGAAAACAGAGTTCGAGGAAGCGATGATCCTCACTAAAGCTCCTCTTTATTCGCAGTGCGTAGCAAATTAATCATATTCATATTTATCAAGTTTTTTATGTTATCCATCCAACTTCTTTTTTGTCGCTGGAGATGCTTATCTATCCAAGTGGAAATTTCTTCAGTGCAGTGGAATCCCGGTTAGCGGACCACTCGTGGTAACAGAAAAAGTGGTCCTTTAATCGAATTGTTCTTCTAACCCGCGTGGTCCACAACCGGGCTTCCACTGTGCTCATATCATTTTTGTGAGTGTCAGACCAACGCATTCAAAGCGGTCCAACGGCTGTAATAGCAATGTGAGTCCAAAAGGATCCAGCGATCTTTGAAACTGGTACTTGACATCATTACCGCGTACAATTGCCCTAAATCTGAATGCAAACAAGATGTTGATCAGAATCCACCAGATATATCGGTTGGTGAGATTCGCGGTAGTTAACAGACTCAACTCAACTCTTCTCAAAAAAACTAAAGGATAACTAGAGAAAAAAAATGAGATTCAACGTTATACTCAAAACCAAGCAATGTATTCTTTTTATTACCAAATATATCGGATTACAATTGAAGGGGGGCCCATGGTCAAAGACCCCTTGTAAGAAACTCAACAAACACACAATACCAACTACACAAATGGAAAATTGTGAATGATAATGTTTGACTGAAGAGTAAGAAACCGCCAACTCAACCCAACGAACCACATAAGGCATCTATAGGCTGGGCGGAAACGCTTTTATTTTTTTAACTGCTCGATATGGCTGTCTGGATAATAGTGGGAGTCCCATTTAGTTTACGATTCTTCCAACATTCGAAATAATCTTTTGCGGAGTTTCTTGGATAAAACTAGAACGAATACGAGCATTATCCAAGAAAAATACCTGACTTAACTCTTTAGAGCCGTTGCGTGCATGTGTGCTCTACCGATGGTGCATTGAACTCCAGAGTAAACCTGGTGCCTGAGCTAAACAGCACTTGTGCGATGTCACCTTGGAAAGTCTTCTTTACTTGGCATCATGAAAATGTCTGAGAGTTATCCCATTATTTTGCGTGGACTGGACACAAAGCTGTCCGTCGATTACTAGAATCGTTTTGTGTTGACCTGAATCAGCCACACGAGCTATTTCCGTCTCCTGTTGACATACTCAATCAATGGCTGCATTGATATAATCCAAGGAAATACATTGAATGCTACGTTCGGACTAGTCATCGCTTTGCTTAAGATATTAATTACTCCCTTTGTCTAGCCTAAAGATTGACGGTGTAGCTATAAACTTTGAAATGACGAAGCTCCGACGAAGCATTAGATCTGGAACTCTTGTTTATGATATATAACTTGCAGGAGATCGTTTTCTCATTTCATTTCTCGGAGCCCAGCAATGCAAACACAAATGGAAACGAAGGGAGGACAGTCGAAGATCAACTTCTATTCAACTGGAAATTGGCAGTTGAACATATCAATCAACAAGTTTTGGATATTCTCTCTAGGTAGAGCACTTCCAGCCACCACTCGACTCGGCTCCTAACATCAATTAACCTCAAAGGTTAGGTACTCTCTTCCGTGGTGGTCTGTTGATTTTCCTGCTGTTGTGTAGTGGAGTGTATTAGTCGCACGGCTGGCTGGCTGTCTAAGAGGCTCAAGGAGCATGCTCCGGTACACTGTTTCACACGAAACAAACACGTACGTCAAAAAACTGTCAGTGATTGTTGAATCGTGTATATGTGTACAACGAGCAATATGGAGTGGAGTTGTCATGATCGGCTAAGATAAAATACGTGATAACCAAGTCTGAAGCACGAGAAAATTCACATGCATTTGTTCCCATCATACAGCTCAGCTCTTGTACAATTTAGGTAGAGAACAACGAAATTAGAAGTACATATATGTATTCAGTTACTCTTCGTCAGTTCTACACTTAGCTTAGGTTATTTTTCTTCATATGTAAAGAAAGGGAACCGTACATTACATTGTACTTTCTGCACTGCTAAGAATTAACTGGGTGATCGGTAGGGTTCTGTTTCTTACATACGACAAATAACTTGTGCTACGTTTAGAACTGAGGAAGAGTAGCTGAATACGCATGTGGATATCTATTGAGATCTAACTGAGACATTTCAATATAGGTAGCTTGATGATTCGTATCAAATCCTAAATAGACCTAATGAAAATGGAGCAGACTTATCCTGGCAAAGGATAACTGATCCATTGAACATAACTGATTCTTTTATTCTAACTATTCGGCTCGTCCTTCAAATCACGAACCGGAAATGTATCATCATTTTTCCTAAATCTCACTTGATTGAAAACTTTTCCAAACTTTTTGAGACGCATGCGATGTTACGTATAATCCGTACACTCACATGTATTTCAAATAACGTTATTCTCTAATTTCATCTGACGGGAATTTTTCAACAGCTCGAGATGTTTCTTACTTGATTAAACGTTTCAAGTTTCACAGCAAAAAATGTAACCATAACGCTTATCCGCGTCAATCAGCCCCCAACGGTTTTTTCCTAAAACTTTAATACCATAAGTTATCACACAGCCTTTTCCTAATTTAGCATAAAAATCTGTTCTGGAGTTCCCTATCTAAAAATAAATCTAGCTGAAATGATTGCCATTCTGGTACAGAGATGTGGAAGCATAGATATATGTTTTCCTGAGCATTCCACCGCACCTTTAAAAGTCCGGTGATCTAAAAGAAATCTCCAATCTATTCATCCTAGGAACAACTAACGCAATACAATTGTTACGTCAGCAGACAGTCCTTTCTCCTTTCATTTGCGTGTACACTATTTTTTATTTTATTATTCCTATATGATGAATGCGCTAGCGGTTTAAAATCAATCAAAGGCTTGAAGGACTTTGTAAAAACAAATACTCTTGACAACAATCGGCGTATTTTATTATTCTACCAACGTTTCGGTCTGCCACTGCAAGACCTTTGTCGAGGTAAAAAAGGTGTACAGAGTATTGTGTGACTGTCATTATATAGCAAACTGGAAACTGGATCGAAGTCTTCATTTTTCGATTTGTCCAAGCACCTGTGTTGAGTTTTCTCCTCTGCCTGTCTTGTCATTGTTCCATGTTCTCTGTCATCAAGCCATGCGATATTGCTCGTAACCCCCCTTACCTACGCACCATTCGATGACCTAGATCCCGTGTCGAGGCCTATTCACGCCGTGACGTAAAGCCAGAAGGACTTCTTCGAATGCGGAGCCATCAACCAGGCGAAGAATGTGCGATGAATCTCATCAGTTGGCGACTACAAAACTAGATCAAGACCGCGCAAAGTCGCCGGACCAAAGAACAGAACTTAGGCTGTCAAGAATAGAGTCCATCAGCCTAGGGAATTGCCGCAACCATCCGCAATGATCCGCAACCATCAGAATTCCGTTCTCGGTTTCATTTGCTGCGCAATTTATATTGATGATCAATCGATACATTATATCAAATAGATAATATTCCATATTTCCGTCCGCACTGAATATAACGTAGGTGTTAACTTTCCGACATTTCATCCCCGCCGAATATCCTGCATGGTAAATATCCCAGTCCAATGATGAAAACGAAGCTGAGTAAAGTAATCACGTTCCCATTATATACTAATAGAGAACAACGAAATTAGAAGTACATAAGTGTATTCAGCTACTCTTCCTCAGTTCTAAACATAGCATAGGTTATTATCTTCGCGTATACAGAAAACATGACCGTAACATAATATTGTCCGTTATAACTGGCAAGCGTTAGGTGGGGAATTGATCTCGTTGATTGGATCATGAGTCACATGACACTGAGCGGTTTGATTGGAAAGCATTCGAAACAAAGGCCCAGGGAAGTTGGATCATGTGACTCAATCTTTTCTGCCAACAGAATAAAGGTGATCGATTTTTGATTGTAATCGCCTCTGTGATTGACGTAACTTTGCATCTCACACCTTTTGGATAGTGGGTCGGCACTCTTTATACGACGTTGAAAGTATCCTTTTTCGAGATCTTGTGATCCGTTTCAACCAAGTGTGCGAGTATCGCATTATTGGTTGACTTAGTGACACCAGATCCCAGCCGGGCTAGATGATGCTCCTTTATTCTCTTAGATAGACGCCCCGTCCTGCGAGCAATATATTCCGCTGCACAACGGTCGAGGACCGGTATCTTATCCTTGATGTTAGTATATATCACAGGCCCTGGTTTTAGACCCACTACGGAGTGTGGCGGATGGAAAAAAATTTTCTTAAAGAACTGTATAGTCTGCGATTGATACGTTCTGCCGCTAAGTCACCCTTGAATGGGAGATTAAGGTACACTGGTTTACGTTTGACTGTTTGCCACTTCTTTTTGTGTTCTGACAGTCATGTTTCTGGAGAGGAAACCTTCTGGGAAGCCATTTTCCTTAGAACATTTTTAACGAACAACAGTTCTTGTAAGGTTTCGTCCGAGCTCTTGATGCGAGACGTTTAACTAAGTTTCGCTTCTGTTTCAGTGGGACAAAGCTTTGAAAGTTGATATACTGGTCTGTCCATGTGGGTTTGCGGTAGACCGTCCTCTCTTAACGTCTTCGTAGACCCACGTCTAAGAAGTGTAACTTGCCCATTTAACTCCGATTCTGGGGGTGAATATGATAGCTTCATGTGCTTTGTTAAGTATATTGATAGTAGACGATAAGTTAGCTGTGTTTGGTAGGATGACGAATATATCATCCACATGTCGTCGATAAAGATGCATCTGTTCTATCTCATTTTGGAGTCGTTTTTCCATTCTGCCCATGAAGATGTCGGCTAGAAGTGGGCCTAATCACGTTCCCTACAACTATCGATGAGAATGCTTTTGTTCTTCCGATTTTTTAGGATCCTTCTCCGTCTCTACTGGTATCCGCTGAAGGTTTTGAACTCCAGTACCTGGTGCCTGTTTCTCCATTATGGATGTACTTCGGCTACGCTATATTGGTCGGGTAATGCACTCATGTGGTCTTTGCAAGGGCTGCATATCTACTGGTTTTTGGTAAGCTACCAGTGGTACAAAAAAATTAATTATCCAGATTGAGTGTGTATATTTGTGTAATTCACAGCTTTTTCAGATCGTAGCGGGGAACTTTGGCAAACGACTTATCCAACGTCCTAATGTGTTCCCTTTTAAATTTCTTCGATTGGTTGCACCCATCTCCCCTTCAATCAAGCGTTGTCGTACAGCGGGTTGTGATCGATTGAAATAGATAATTACCACCTATTTTCGGTTAGGTGCTCGTTATTTCCGTTCCACAGATTTCTTGTCATTGTGATCCACGCATTGAATTTCCAATGTACGACAGAACCGACATAACTGATGTTGTCGCACCACTTTGGTAATCTGCCATGTTCACGTAGTGCACAATACACATGGGTAAACAACTGGTTACCTCAAAATTTCTGTTTCCACGACCGTAACGCAAGGTACCGATACTACTGAATTCGGAAGGCTTTTTGTTGGCATTCAGGTGCGGCACAAGACAGGTTTCTGGTTCGTTACCCATTATCAGTTGTACACCTACAAAAAACTCCCAAGATTGTGTACCAATGCGCCCACCTGAGGTAAGAACACTCATTTTCTAGTATGTGCTAGTTGAAACGTACAGGCGCCTATGAAGACACTAGATATTTGAAACTATTATTTAATAATCTCAACAAATAGCGGAAAATAATTTGCAAGTTGTGTGTATACTAATCAGTCTGTTCAAAGAGCCACAAATCCATTAATAAATGCAATGTGGTTATAACAGTAGAAGCACGGTTTCGATCCTAGTAACCTTGATAAACTGGTCCCATACGAGTATCTCTAATTTCACCTGGATCATACCAATGAGGCTGAGAATGTGATGAATATGCATGTAAACCGTTTCTGTCAAATAGATATGGACGAACTTCAACAAGCACATTATCTATCATCCTATCTTAAACATTAGCATTCTTGCAGAACGAAAATGCTTAGATGAACAGTTAGACACTTAAGTCAAGAACGAAACCACAAGCTGAGTCGTTTAATTCTATCACGAAGCAACAACTAACCAGCATAGTGATAATTATTTTCCCGCTGATTAATCGTATTCGAAATAATTTCATCCCAGATCGTATCTGTGCCACAAAATTATTATTTCAATTGTACACTTCGAAAAAGATTTTGTAGAATAATAATTAATAGCTTAGATTTGATGCGCTTTCCGCTAGGAGATTTATCAAATCGATCATTACGTTTTGCTTGGAGCCAATACACTCGATTTGTCTAGCGTTCGATTCTCTCTAAGTCACATATTTCAGTCACTCGATTTAGATCAGGTAGTGCACAAAAACCCATAAATTATTGATCAGAACAAGAGAACGACAGATCATGGCGTGGTGTGGAGTCACTGACCATGCAGGCACATGTCTGACTGCATAACTCAACCAAATGGTGCAGACCAATCAGCTGTTCAATCGGACGACCAGGCCAGGATCAGCCAGGATCGAATGCTGGGATGATTCGAATAGCGTGTCCAGGGCAGTTACGGCGCTCTTGATAGAAAATCAAGGCAGGAAAGCGTCACAGTTTGAACGTGGGGATTGGGAACTCGGTCGAGAAAGTTGGTAGGATTGGGAATAGGGAAATCGCTTGATTGCAATAATGAAAATAGCATTAGTGTCAAAGTGTGGAAAAATAGGCTGGGTATATTGGCTGAATAAGAACGAGATAAAACAGCATGGTAAAGAAAGAGTAAATTTGAAATATTGAGTTGGCACTGCTCAGCAGAATGAATTATACAAGTTTTGATTTTCAATAAAGCTATTGCTGGTTTGTTATCCAACATTGATTGAGCATTAGCCAATCAGTTTGTCACAATGCTTCCTGATCGATATCATTCGAACAGTATTTGGTTTCATGTAATTGGTTCAAATTTCATGATTTATAATTCTGTCTTGTTATGTGGAATTAGACTTTAAATTAGAACCTTTGATGTAAACGGTTGTTTACCCATATTTCGTTGCGCACTGAATCTGTGCAGATCATTAAATAATTGTTCCAAGCTTATAGCGTGTCCTTATCAGTACCTATACTTGCCGATGAACGTCATCGATGCATAAGCTCGGGAGGTTTTTTGTGTGTTCAATCAGACATATGTGTACAACTGATGACGGGTAATATTGCATGAAGCACTGTTGTGATTCACATGAATGTCAACAGAAAGCCTTCCGAATTCAGTACTATCATCTGCGGTTTCAAGATGCTCCCACCTATTCCCACAGCAAATGTCGCAACCATCAACGTAACTTACGGAGATCCTCAGCACATTTCGTGCTCATACTGAAAGATAACTTGGATAGTTTTACGGAACGCGTGAAGTTTATGGGAAGCATAATAACAAGTGTATAACAATAATACGTGCAGAAACGGGCTTCAGATTGGCTCAAAGCATGGTTTGTGGGATATTTCTGTGGACGGTTCGCGAATGGTTTCAAATTGTAGACTCTGTCATGTGATAAGGGCGTCAGTCTGTTATGAGTCAGACAAAAGCAACACAGACCACGTGGATAGCCTGGATTTGAGACAGGGTAAGAGCATTTTGAATTAACAGAGCGATGGGAACCGCGTTCCGTTTCCAGCGTTTTTCATCAGACGTGTTTCTGGTTTCGTTCCGGTTTTAGGCACGATACATTTGTGGCTCTATCGAACCGACTCGAGGCAGGTGGGTAACAGGGCATCCTTAAATGAAGGAGTGATACAAAAGGGCGGCTTAAGAGCCATGCAAATGCGGCACAGTCTGTAATTAGAAATTCACTGAAAGTAGCAGGAATTCTGTGGAGAGCTATCATGAACATCCATTCTAGACGTCTTTGCCCCACCCTATTTTCAAGCCAGCGAATAATCTGCTCTCAAAGGCAGCCCACCCGATGAGAGGTCGATTGAATAGGAGCAGCAGCTAGTTTTATTCTTTTACTGTCCCATATCACTCTTATTTACTTAGGTCAGCTTCCCAAGAAGCCACTTTTCTCCACGTTGTTACATGACCATCTCAGTCAATTTCTACTTGTTTTAATGCGACTACCTCTCTGTGAGGATAAGTTGGCTTCCATGAAAAAAGTCACGAAACTTCATGGGAGTTTTAAACGAATGATTCTCCCGTCTTCATTCGGATTCGGTTCGAGGTTACTCATTTGGTCTTTGTAATCACAAGACGGCAGTATGTGGATATTTCCCTCAGATTTTATATTAGACTTGTCTTTCTTGGGTTATCAAGCTCTGTCTTCTCGAGTTTTCAAGATTTTTTCCCCTTAAAATAGTTTATCAATCTGTTGAGTTGCATAATGGGCCGCGTTTTACATCAGGGACAGGGTAGCTTATATTTTTAGTTTGAGATTAGGGTTATGTTCAATCTTTTATTCAGGGTTATGGTTAATTTTAGGGTTAGGGTCAGTTTTAGGGCTATCTTTAGGACTATAGATTGGGTACATTTAAGGTTAGGTTTTTGCAACATTGCCAAATTTCAAGGTCATGAACTTGATAGCGCACCGTCGATCATGCATTGGCGCAGCCTTCAATTCGGCCACAGGTCAAAAAAACACCACTCAGTTACATGTGATTCCGATACGAGTAATAAAGACGCAGTTGATGTGTTTAACTGGAGAAAAACAATGGCCTTGAAAAGAGCGGATTTATGAAATGTAACGACAGTGAAAAAGAATATGCTGGATGAACACCTTATTTTTGTAATATTGGAAAATCGTGTAACTTGCTGAAAATGCATCCCATTTGGGATAAATAAAGCATTGTTATTATTATTATTATTATTATTATTATTATTGTATAAAATTGTTAATAGACAACACGTGTGCGTTTATAAAAGTGAGCAAGATATGGGCTTCACAGTTGGTAGCGAATAATGCTGTTCTGCGTCCCTGTACTTTTATTCGCGGTCAGATATGTTGGTAACTTTCGACTGTACGTAGTCATCATCAACTAGAAAACATAATTGTGTTGTAATTTCATAATTGCCAGCTTGCAGCAATCCTTTCACCTGTCATTTCTATCCCCCCTTTCTCAGTTCATCGTTCTTCTCGTGTACAAAATCGTTACTGGTCAAGTAAAAGAACTTTCCGATATTCGAGACGAAAGCGAACTCGAGGCTAGTGAGGTGCCCCATGGGACTAGACGCCATTCAGCCGCAAAGATCAATGGTTACACTCGTGACAATGATGTGGCAGCGGTGAAGCCGAAGGCGGTCGTTAGTAACGGAACAGGACCCTCTATGAAAAAGCAATTGTGATCCCGGAAACCAAATTACCAAATCCATACAATCTGTCCTATATTTGCCTTCTTATTTTTTTCGCATTGAAGTTCCCCGCGGTTACGTGCTACAGACTATGTCTGTTTTTTGCGTTTTCCCCGTTTTTTGGACGTTGTGGAGAATGAATCGCACCAACAAGATTACTCCGTGATTGTGTTTGTCGACTTTTAACAGTTTCTTGTGCAGCTTTTCGATTTTTAAAATGGCGTTCAACTCAGATTGCATTGTCGTGGCGAGAAATTGCTGACTGTAACAAAAGCCCTCTCGAGTGATAAATTATTGTCTAAATTGAATAGCATGTGAAACAGGATTTATTTTTATTACGAAAATGAATGTGAACTTTTATTGCTCAAACACCATTTTTCTATCTAGCTGAAACCACAAGTCATTGGGATCTAGAAGTGTGTGTGTGTACAGCACCGTGTTGTGGCTCTGAATATCAACTGTCTAACATGCGAGGAACGCTGTTCATCATTGGCACACTGCTCACCTTGTTTATTCTAACTCCTTTGCAAGTATAGGTCAGCTTCGATTATGCCGCGAATCACAACCACTCTTAATTTACGATGAAAGGCCCAATCAGCACTCAGGGTTATCCGGTTTCTGTTGGCCTGTGCCAATTTTGAGATGGCATTTGGTCTGGATAGTGCTTGTGTAGATGCTCACACTTGACCTTCGTATTGTGATCTAACGGAAGCCGAGTTGAGCGTTCGGTACACATCCGGGACTCTGTGTGCAATCAGGCACGTATGTACAACTGATGACGGCTAATAAGCCAGTAACCGGTCTTGTACTCGCCCTGAATGCAAACAAAAAGCCTTCCGAATTCAGTAGTATCTACCATGATTTATAGCTATTCCGTGACTGAAGCAGAAACTATGAGGCGAACCGTTGCTTACCCATGATTCTTACCTACTTTACTGCGGCTGACTCCTTCTCGAGGATGAGCCGGCTTTAATGGTGTTTCTTGGGGATTTAGTACAGCTGATGTCCCCTCATCATCCGGCGTTCTGTTAGGAGAACGCACCTCTAGCCTTTGCACATCCAAGTGCCATCTGCAAGGCAGCAGTGTAGATGGTTGTCGGTGACCTTTGAAGGCTCATACGCCATTTGGGAGTACGATGTACTCTCGTGGCATGAGAACCCTTTTGTGGCGAGAAACACACGCCATGTCATGGCACTATCATCAGGCTCATGTGACACTTTATAGGAAACCCGATTGCCAGTTGGGAATCCACCACCGCCAAGGCCCCGTTAGCCCATGCACGATCGGCCATCGTAACATGGTTGCCACCGTCGCGCCACGATGAGGAGGGATGGACCTTACTTCGATGCGCATTGAATCGGTACCGATCGTTAAAGAATGATTCGAAATGCCTAGTGTGCTATCCTAGGTATCTGTACGATTCAAACGCCAAAAAATACTTGCATTCGAGTTTCTTCGTTTTGGTGGCTGGGCGATACATAACACGTTAAATGTTCCATGGCTTGTCCTTAGTAAAACAATGTTGTCGCTGTGGGATTTTTCCCACCCGAGTGAGCGATGATGCCGCACGGTTAGAACTCATTTTTAAGCGCACAGAGGACATACGCAATGTAATCTAAGGATACAAACTATTAGATTACCTATAGTTAGAATCCAGGCTGGGTCACTGTAACCATAACTTGGGTCGTCTTTTGGATCAAGCCAGTGGGTAAAAGTTCTGATCGTTGAAAATGTAACCCCTTGGATTAAACAGACCAAAGGGTTCTACAACTTATCAACAGTGACGGGGACCAATAACAAGTCGACCGACTTGTATACTTTGTGAAATTTAATTTCAAACGAAAATTCTGGAACTTCATTTATTCAGACTGTTTTGCATCTGTGACAAAAAAGACGGTATTCTACGAGTTTAGGTTTGTATCGCAGAGCTTAATGTGATTTCACATGTCTACGCTGAGTCCAATGCTAGAATGCGTGAGATTTTAATCTATTTCTATAGACCTTACATAGAACGATTTGTGAATCGTATCTCATCCTGATTCTATGCGAAAAATGGATGGAGGCTGTACTCACACTATCAACGAAAACTCAACGTGTTCACCTACGGAACATCTAATTAACCTTGCACATTAAATGGCAGGATTACTTTTCGGACAATAATAATAATATTAATTTATATTAATATATTAATATTTATTAATATATATAATATATATATATATATTATTATTATATATATTATATATATATATATTATATTATTATATATATAATATTATTAATCTATTTAATCTATATTATTAATCTATTATTAATCTATTATTAATCTATATTATTAATCTATTATCTATCATATATTCATGAAAGACGTCAAAAAGGGATGCTAAATGTGGTGATAAATCATAAATCAAATGACTGTACATGACTAAAAGTTAGGGCATAAATAAATAAATGAGATATCCGGGTGACAAACATATATTTTGTGGATAGACTGAAGAAAACCAACGGCAATGGCAAAGACGGTCAAACATTCAGTTGCTATCTCTAAAGTCAACTGGATTTAAAAAATAGTTAAATTTAAGTCTGATTTAATCAACCTTACACTCGTTCTCTCCAGACTGTTATTTCAATTATAACCCATTCCACAAACATCGATCTTCGTGTGTTGAAAAACACCAAATTTAGCTGCTAGACATCATTCGCCAATGTACTACCCAACCAATCGATCACTGCTGCCTATACGATGGCACATATCGATCGCACTGTCGGACGTTTACCTGAGTTTCCGAAAATAGCTTTTTCGAAGCAAAAATCCGCTAGGCTGATTCGAAAGTGGCTGTATAGCTTTTTTTAGATAATCTGGCGAATATTGTAATATTCTTCCGAGTCCTGAAGATGTTTATTTTTAACTCTGTTGTTGTTAATAGCTTCTTTGTCTGCATCCGAGTGATGGCATGTTAATACGGCCATGGCCATGTAGAGACAATTTTCAGCACTTAACTTTTATTGTTTTCGTCTTTCATCAGACACCTATAATAAGTATATGATATCCGACCAGGTTTAAGATTTACCCTTATATAACGATTGTAGTGCATTGCTACCAGTTCGGGTGACGACACAGTAGACAGTCTTCTACTTGCCTGAAATTTAAGCCATTCTTGATTGCAAACCAACTCGAATCTAGCTGATCACAGATATGGTTATCTTAAGGAACTGAGAGAGTACATTCAGCTTGGATCATGGAGATATTCAACGATTTGATTTGAAAGTTGTAGAATGCGTTTTAAGTGATCAGTAACTCGTCAGTGATGAAAATTGCTCAGTATTCTGCGAGTTACTTCGAGTAACGTCTCGATAAACGTTATTGGTGGTTGCAGTGTACATCAGTCTGCGGACTTGTTGTTTCATTTGATCACATACGTTATGTGAGAGTGATGGACCTAAATTAGAATGGGCAAGCTCTCTATGAGCCGAAATTCGCGAGCTGTCTTTGGATTTGTGTAAAATCACACGGTCACTGTCTGTGCCTTGGTCTCGATAACTGTTACGACTTACTGAGTTCGCCTAGCAGTATGATTGATTGATGACTAGTGATTTGAAATCCCGCTTACGAAGGTCCTTGTAACAAAGAATCCCCCGTCCTTGTCCACTGACAAGTTCATCTTATAAACGGTTTTCTGGGTGCAGTTTCCGTCATTCGTTATATAAATAACGAACTTTGAAAAAATTAAATGAAACCAAATACTGTTCGAATGATATCGAACAGGAGCATTGTGACAAACTGATTGGCTAATGCACAATCAATGTTGGATAACAAACCAGCAATAGCTTTATTGAAAATCAAAATTTGTATAATTCATTCTGCTGAGCAGTGCCAACTCAATATTTCAAATTTACTCTTTCTTTACCATGCTGTATTATCTCGTTCTTATTCAGCCAATATACCCAGCCTATTTTTCCACACTTTGACACTAATGCTATTTTCATTATTGCAATCAAGCGATTTCCCTATTCTCAATCCTGCCAACTTTCTCGACCGAGTTCCCAATCCCCACGTTCAAACTGTGACGCTATCCTGCCATGACTGCACTCAGGCACGCTATTCGAATCATCCTGACTGCGAACCAATCCCGAACTACCGAGCTTTCGATCCTGGCTGATCCTGGCCTAGTCGTCCGATTGGACAGCTGATTGGTTTGCACTATGTGGTTGAGTTATGCAGTCAGACATGTGCCTGCATTTCTCAAGGTCAGTGACCACGCCATGATCTGTCGTCCTCTTGTTCTGATCAATAATTTATGAGTTTTTGTGCACTACCTGACCTAAATCGAGTGACTGAAATATGTGACTTAGAGAGAATCGAGTGTATTGGCGCCAAGCAAAACGTAATGATCGATTTGATAAATCTCCTAGCGGAAAGCGCAACAACGTTAACGTATCAATTTTTCAAATTGTTTTTCTTTCGATTGTACAATAGAAGTGATAAGTTTTTGGCGCAGATTGGTTAAAAGACATATAAAATAAATAAAAAAATGATGGAAATTATATCGAGCATGATTATGTGGAGAGAAAATAACCATAAAATGTTGGTTAGAATTGGCTTCATGATAAAACTTGAGTTTTTCTTTCTTGGTTCAAATGTTCAACCGAAGATATTTGTTTTAACCTGAGGATTTCTGATGTTTAAGATTGTGTGATAGATACTGTGTTTGTTGAAGTTCAGTTATATGCTCCAATATACCTTAATCTAGTGATATCCTACTTTACGCTCAGAGGCAGCATGAGTTAAAGGAATGGTCTCAAATGTGCGATCTCATTGGCTTGGAAAACATCAAGCCGAAAACTATCATACGTCTAAGAAGGAAGCCAGACTCCTCGAATAGCGGAAAACCTAGGCAAGCTAAAGTAATACTGAATAACCAAAAAGATATGGAAGATGTATTACTGTCAGCACGCCTCCTTCGAATACACGACAATATTAAAATACATGTATACGCCGATGTTCCCTTCTGGGAGAGACCGTAGAAAAAAGATTTGCATCAAAAAGGAAGAGCCGAGGAAGGGAGGAGCATAATCCTCCTAGGTGTTCCAGAATTGGTTTGCGAATTCCGAAGCCCACGCACAGCAAACCCACGATGTCAAACAGTGGAAATTCATTGTGGAAACGACCCATATAGAGAACGTCGTAGCCACAAAAATATTCCGCATTCCAAAAATCCTAAATATCTTGGTGATGGCCCAAGACCAATGAAGGTTATACTACAATCGCACGATATGGTAGATGCGTTCGTAAAAGCTGTAAGAAACACCCGTACGGATTGCCTAGGAAGGTGCGATTGTGTTCACAGCGAACCACCGTTCCCACACAAACAGAAACAAATGCTGCTGATCCATCAGTACAGGAACAAAAGGATCCCAGTAGCAATATCGACAAAACAGTCATCGTGTCAAAAAAACTAAGGTTCACCGGCTCACCAGGGGTCGGCAATATACTCATTTCCCCTAGCCCAACACTTTTAGATAAAAAGGTACTCAAATACTTGTACACAAATGCACAGTGTTTAATGAATAAACTGGAAGAA
>JALGAQ010000009.1:1107262-1142502 GCA_028829895.1 Sinotaia quadrata | reverse complement strand
TAGATGTGGACATGGGCATTATTGAAACTATAGGAATATGTGCTAATTCGATAGGATACAATTGAGAAAATAGAAACTGGATAAACTTCGGTGAATTGCAAAAGTATGTTTGCTTAAAGTGACGAAATCTTTGAAGTGTCACCGGATTTTCGTTGATACTTTGAATGAATCCGCATTTTGCGATGCTTGCATTATGTTCAAAATACTCTTATGTTGGTGCGTCAATGGATGGTAGTCATTTGAAGCTGGTCTTTGCAGGAGAAGCGACTCAAGTGGTGAGCAAGTTGTTTCCAAAGTGAGCAACGTCGTATCATCGAGCGTCCTTATTCGGTATCAGCATCATCTGCATCGCGTCTTGTTGACCCAAACTTAGGGCTGGTGTCCGAAAATCCAGGTGGACATCATGAATAGTCCAGAGATCAAACGTTATCAAATAACCAAATAAATCAAATAACCAAATACTAGTTTGCAAGCCGGTTTACAGGGAATCAAGATAAACGGCTTTCACTTTTGTAGCTACCATTCAGCACGAATCGTCTATTACTGTTTCTCTACTATCGAGTATGAATGTTAGGCGGTTAGCAAGATTCAATAGCGAAATTCTTAAGTGTATTCACAACAATATGAAAGGTCCGTGTTCGAATCAGACCTGGGGTGTGAGCCACTATGTGTAAATTTATCAATTGGGTGTTTTAACGTATAGGTTATACTTGTCCGTCCATTCGAGACAGATTTTAGGTGATATTAAAAGTAGTAAGTATAAAAATCGTGGGTCAATATCGCATTAGCCTTACAAAAGTTGTGGATAGATTCGAGTGGGCATGTGTCGGATCTCTTTTAACCTAACAGAGCAGTTTATTTTTCTAGCATGAGTCCCATGTTGTGAACTTCTTTAGTGATGGACCTTGTAGCACAATTTGATGGTGAGAAAACACTCACAGCTTGGGACTAAATTGTATTTGTTAAAAATTTCTAAGTTCTTTTTTTAATTTAAGAAATAAATTTGCTTATTGACTGCTTCTATTTTGCTCTTTGTTTTGATAATAATAATAATAATAATAATAATAATAATAATAATAATAATAATAATAATAATGATACTTCTTTACTGATCTCAAATTAAATGGAGTTTCAGCCAATAGCAAAGGTTAAAATACGACATAAATATTATCCTCATTTTCTTCTTCAATTTCCTTGATATTTCTTTCGCGAGTTGTTGTCTCAAGGCCAACTGTAAATCGTTTTTCTTTCGATAAGTCATCTTCTTCCCTTTTCAGTTTCAATATTGAAACCACGTGTAACAGAGTCTGCTTTTGATATCTCGACGAACTGAAAATCTAGTAGGTGAGTTTCAAGTGGTTCATATATTATATTTATCACGAATAGACGAATCGTGATCTGCAAGTATTTTTCCTCATCAACCGATATTATTCAATGATTTGGGTAATATGCTTCTTCTGTCATACTTAATTTATGGTATGGTGAATACATACACCTAGAGAACGTTATGAATCAACCACTTTATAAATAAGCCCTGACAGATATTGCATATCGAGGTTTGACATCTCTTGTGCCAAGGTAGAGCAATGAAATACATACTTTACTTTAAGAAACGAATAAGCTAAGCTCGAATAACATGCTGGTACCTACCTCAGTTTAAGCACCCAAGCAGTATTACGCCCAAGAACAATTCCAATTGGCCTGTCATCAGTTTGGCGAACACATTTGACATCAACCGGTGTATTCTATATTTTTATGCAGTAAATTATTTCTACGAAGAAGAAACGTTTCAGAGCGATTGGTAATTTCATGTACTCACTGAAAATCATGTCAGCTAAACATACTTTTTTCGAATATACCTTCATTGCAAAAAAGTTCATAATGAAGAGAGATTGGGTAATTTTATCGTAACTTCATTTGAATGTCATCCTAGAGTTCTGCAGCAACTGTGTTCAAAATATTTCTGACATAACTATTCGCCTGGTTTCTTTGGAACCTGCCACTGCAGTGTGGAAGGCCTACTGGTGATCAAATGTCTCAAAATCCACACCTAATTATGTCATGCTAACAAAATTACCCATAATGTCACAGTAAATGGATGTGGAAACTTAGAAGTGAAACGGAGATTAAGAAGAGCATATTGCTCGCTCAAGATAGCCAAAAGCTAACACAGTGAAAAATTCCCATTATCTACCAATAGAGAACAACGAAATTGGAAGTACACAAGTGTATTCAGCTATTCTTCCTCTGTTCTAAACATAGCATGGGTTATCATCTTCGTGTAGACAGAAAACATGAGCGTCACACATGCTCGAACGAAACCTTACAAGAAAAATTGTTGTTCTTTAAAAATGTTCTACGGGAAAGTGGCTTTCCAGAAGGTTTCATCTCCAGGAACATGACTACCAGAACACAAAACGAAGAAGTGGCAACAGTCGAACGTAAACCAGTGTACCTTAATCTCCCATTCAAGGGTAACTTGGCTGCAGAACGTATCAATCGCAGACTATGCAGTACTGTAAGTAGAACTTTTTTATCCGCCACACCCGGTAGCCGGTTTACGACCAGGCCGATGATATCGACTAACCTCAAGGATAAGATACCGGTCCTCGACCAATCCACGGTGATTCACTTATTTTCTTACCGTTGTGCAGCGGAATATGTTGGTCGCAGGCGTCTATCTAAGAGAATAAAAGAGCATCAACCAGCCTGGCTTGGATCTGGTGTCACTAAGTCAATCAGTAGTGCGATACTCGCACACTTGGTTGATACGGAACACAAAATCTCGAGAAATGATTCTTTCATCGTCATATACAGAGTGCCTACCCATTATCCAAAAGGTGTGAGATGCAAAATTCTGTCAATCGCAGAGGCGATTGCAATCAAAAATTGATCACCTTCACTCTGTTGCCAAGGACAGATTGATTCGCATGATTCAACTTCCCTGGGCCTTCGCTTTGAATGATTGCCAATCAAACCGCTCAGTGTCATGTGACGCATGATCCAATCAACAAGATCAATTCCCCACCCGACGCTTGCCAGTCTACAACGAATAATTTTATGTGACGGTCGTGTTTTCTGTACACACGAAGATAACAACCTATGTTATGTTTAGAACTGAGGAAGAATAGCTGAATACAGTGAAACATTTTTACTAAATACAACATAAAACTAAGATTTTTCTCTTACCTCCCGAGTTTATTGATCGTGCAGGGAAATAGGGTTCAAGAATGTGATAGTCCTTTCTCAAACAGCTCGATCAGAAAACACAGATTTCGGTAATATGCTTTTATCGTCTTTGAACACAAGGCATTTTTCCTCGAAGGGTAGTTTTCTAGAGTTTATCGCGTCAAATTGTATGGTTGAATTATTGTACTTTCCGCCTAGTAGCGGTGGCCACAAACGTTTAGTGTACTGTCTAAATTATTAAAGAGCTCACTTAGGCTTCTATTTTTGAAGCTTGGTTGGACATTACGCCTGACAACAAGCCAAAAAGCAGAAGTGAGACCACTAACAATTCATAAACCTTAGATTTAATTATAAAGTGAATTTTCGCAGCATATTCATGAATGAAGTTGTTTAATCTGTTCCAGTGTTTAATAGTTGAGTGCAATATTTGCATTCCTAATGCTCCTTCTAAATCTCAATACTTTCGAGTTATTTGCACTTATTTCATATGCCGTTCAGACAGTCATTAAGATTTTGCAGACCCTTGCTAATTATTACCAATAAGTGGTTATCATGTGCAAAACGTTCGTTGTATTTGGACCTTCCACCGATGGAAACACAAGCGTGGTCGCATCATTCCCTCTAGAAATAAAACGAGCATAATAGGTGATAATCTTTAGTATTTTGCAAACAATAAGAATCGTAAGAAAGCATTCGCCTACATGACTGTTCAGGAAGATGGCTCGTAGAAAACTTGTATTAATTTCACAAAAAATAGGATTGCTACGAAACCCTCTAAGTAAAAAACAGAAGACATCAAGCAGCTGGCAATGGTATATGGAATATTAGCATAAATCGCTTTGATTTCGTAAAAAAACATTTATTTTCTAATTCTGAAGAACAATGTTTGTTAAACAATGCTACGGCAAAGCCTTTCTCTTCGAGAAACGTGCCAATGTCTTGAAATGAAATGAAGTATTTCGAAATGGTCACAAGTTTACAATTCCTCCTTTAGGATATAGGATACTCAGTAGTTTTTGCCATTTTTCTGTCCATTTTTTGTTTCGCTATTTATTCTGACACAAGATTGCTAGTACTTTCACGGTTCCTTACCTCTAGCTTTCAAATGTTCAATAGCAACATTGGTTATTTCCGATTGGGCTCGATATTTTATTACGCTTAACTAATCTCTATAAACAATATTATTGGCTTATAGCTCTGTAAAGCACTCAGTATTCCCATATCTGGGATAGAGCACATAGCTGCATACTTAATCAAGACTTTACCACAAATAAAGTCACGGTACAATTATATTATGCTTTATCCATGAGCTTCATTGTCAAGAATTAGATGGCTTGAAAGTATAATCCATAAGTAATGACAGGTGAACTTAATCAAGCCTACCCGTACTTTCGTCTTTAAATGAAAATCTGCAGTAAAATTTGTCAACCATTTTCTACAATATCCACTGAGTTCAACGGTAAAACTTGGTATTTTGTTAGACAGCTGATGCCACTGAAACTGAATGATAGGATCCCTGTTCTCGACCAATCGATGCACATGTGTTCATTTTCTTTTTCACTATTCAATGGGTACAGGTTTTCCATATCTATTTCGTCCGCTGAAAATTTGTTGTTCAATGAAAAAAGTTCTATTATAATAATACTGTATAATGTTATTATTCTTATATAATAGTACGATGGACTTGAAAATGAGTCTTGGGTAGGCGTATTTTTATTCTTTCAAGAAAGCAATCTGTAGAATGTCAGGTTGGTGCATACAGCGGATGAGATTTACAAACCAGAAGCCAGTCATGTGTTCCAGTGGTTTGTTCAAAAGGTATTTCAAAGTAAGTAGTATATAACGCTTCTTGGCTGATTTTGAAAGTTCGAGGTTGGTAGTCGATTATACACCTTTCAGGTTGCCATTGGATCTGTAAGGATTGCTCATATTTATCATGTCTTCATGGGTTGGTGATTGCAGCTAATGAAGGCCGTCAGCCAAACACCGATCCAGTGTTCCACCTGGTTGCTCGAAGAATCTCGTCTTCAGTAGTAAGTATCCCTGAATCGTTCATTTGAAGCCGAAATATGGTGGAAACGTAACCAGGTAAAGAAGACCAAAAACATCACCCGAAAGGAACTGAAACTGGTGTCACGTTCATTCTATCATCAGTACCATAGTATCGTGCAACTATTTCACAAAGATATGTATGACACAAGCATCTCACGTGATATATCGAGTCGAAAACTGCAGGCAATTACTGAGGCTCTCGCTATTGTCATTGATTAGTGACACTGTAAATATTCCAGGTTGAGGAATCATGTGAGCATATGTCAGTCTCCAGAGGCTATCCTGTTGTCACCTGATTAATTAAATTTCATTTTCTTTTTCTTGATTCATGTAAGCATTTCTTATTCTTTAAAAAATGTTTGTTCTTTAATTTTTAGTTTTATGGTTAAAAATATTGCTGTTATTTGTGCTTGCGTTCACTTCCATCAGCATGGAGAGACTATAGGGTTTTTCTCACTGAAGAAAATTTCTTTTTTCGTGGCCGAGGGTGTTGTTCTTTTTATTAGTATAAAACTCGTATTCTACGAATAACGCAACGGTATTTATAATTCAATAACCGAGAAGCTTTCACGCGATACAGTATAAACGCTTCTCAATATTAATCACCCGATCTAGAGAAAAGGCGTCACGAAGCGAATCACCTGATTTTATTATGTGAACGCGAGCGATAAAGAGTGGAAGGCAAGAGCGGACGCACGTATGACTCAGAGCGGAAAGGAAATCAATATATGTGTGACCTTGCGGCCGGAAGTTAGACAACAAAAAGTGCGCCCATAAGAACAAGTGCAAGCCATCGAAACGGGGCTTGTGAATACGCTACACTTTTTAATTTCTTTATAATTTCTTTTCTTTTTCTTTATTTTTTCAGCGTTTATTTCATTCCATTATAAGTATATTATTGTGACTGTTATCATCAAAAAACACGATCATTATTATTATTCTCCTGGTTTCTATTTTTGGTCATTTATAATGTTATCGTTTATTTTTATATCTGTATTATATTTTACAGCATCCCGGTCAATAGAGGCCTATACTGGATCGTAGCTACAGACACCGGGTTTTCCACTTCGAAATAACGAGCTTTCATGGAGTTTTGTTAATTCTTGATCTAGTTTCATAACCACCGTCTTTCCATGCTTCATCAGCTACCACTATCCACCACTCTTGCTTACTATTTCCCTTGGTCGATACCTCTGGTTTAGGATTCTGCTTGCAGACGTATTTGTAACGTTGATTTCACCTTCCGACTGATCTTGCAGCACCGAAAGTCAACCACACAATGATACCATCTTTCAAACGGGAAACTGCAATATCATATCATAAATAATATACCCCGAGAATGTTCAATACACTACCAAATGAAATTCGATGATCGTCAACTCTTTTATTAAGAAATCTTGCTTCATATGAACTGCTTTTGCTTCACTCTGCACCTCACTATGCCTCTATCTCACTGTGGATACAAGAAATGAGTGCTGCACTCGACTGAATTCATGAAGCAGTGCAACGTTAAAATAGCAACGCCATACGTGTTATGGTTCTCCATAAAAACGCCAATATGAAAATTTGCATGTCTTTGCAAGTCTTTCAAAAGATCATTTCAGTCCCCCTGAAAAGATCAAGAAGCCTGTGACCCCGCATTTGGAACATCATTAATCGTCGTACTTTTTACTTGCTATACTGAAGGGGAATTAAGAAAGGCAAAATCATTTTAGAAACAGGTGGTGTGATTGAGATTCTCGGACATTGGTAAAGAGTTATTGCTCCCATTCCCCGTGGTGTTTTGTGAATCTGTATGATATTTCACAAAACATTATCTGCATTTTTGGTCTAATTTTGGGTACATGATTTTAATGTTGAAAATGTTTATTGTTGTGATCATAAAAGTAATCATTATAAAACAAGTCAATATGCTGTTGATAAATTATGTGTTGATACAACAAACACGTTAATGTATTTCTTCATCAGCTGAACAACAACAGCCAGTTTATATACATATATGGTGCTAATCATGTCTACCTTGTGTAAGATACTTCACCAGATGCTCCAAATGCATTCACTGGAAGCACTTGGACCCTTTTATTGCAGTTCATCAGCAGGACTTATAAGTGCGAATGAATTCCATTCGTGTCCAACGGAAGATAAGCTATGGATGATGCATATTTTCTCTGCCGGAAGATTCATACTGACGATAGCACGTGATTAGTCTTGGTCCGTTGTTTCTTCGTTGGACGTGTGAACTGCAATCTATCAGATTCTAAGCTCACATGAAGCCTAATTAACCGGGACATCTCGTTTCTAGACAATGCAAACTAGCACCAGTAGATGTGAGCAGCCCAATTTATTCTACTCCATAACTACTATTGCTCTTCTAAAATATGTATGGGTTTTACATGCAAATTAGAGTCAAAAGATCAAAATTCAAAATAACTTATCATGGGTTCATTCGATATGCTACCGATGTTATTGTTCGCTACAGTGCAGTTGAGGCTCCTGTGTGGGACTTTCCTAAGCACAAAACATTATTAAGCAATGCCGAATGGCGGAGACTTTAATTCGTATACATTTACACTTTACGCTTATCGGTTGCCGAAATGAATTTAAGTATTATATATCGATAGTTCCTAGTATGCTTGAAGCTTCAACCTGTTTCATGTTAGATACTTGAAACGTAGAATTCCCGAAGTGAACTTTACTATAGAGGACAAGAAGGGAGGTAAAGATGGCCAGGTCAAAACACTGTTTGAAAGAGCGCAGAAGTTGTGCTCGAAGGAAATCTTACAGGCAGAGATAACTCGGATCCGACGTACACTAACTGAAAACGGCTATCCGACGTTGTTTATCGATAAGCACAGTAAACCGAGACCTGCGAAAACAAAGACACCAGCGGTTCCTAAATTAAAAGTCAACTTGCAGCTTCTTTTCAAAGGTGATGTCAGTGAACTTTTGAGGAAACGACTCAATAGCGCAGCGAGTCGTGCTTACGAGGATTGCAATCGCCTCTGTCAAACTTGCGTCGCCCTGGTTCACCAAATCCCATCTAATTTATCAATTCAAGTGTAGCTGCGAGGCTAGCTACCTTAGGAGAACGGAACGAACACTTGGGAGTCAGAGAGGCTGAGCATATTCCGATTTGGATTCGCAATTCTATGAAGCGACAAGTAGGTTCAATATCCAGTTTCAATAGATTAACCACATCATCAATAGCCGAACTTTTGGTTGAGTCACGTCGTCCAGTTGACCCAAAAGGGTTTAAGTGTGTCTTCAGTACACGTAATACTCGCCTTTTACGGTTTGCGGAGGCTGTCACAATACGTAAGCGCTGTCCTGAGTTATTCATAATCAAAGACCTGTACGTAACTCTGTCATTGAATTGATGAACTTTGATTTTTTTGTGTGGTTGTAATTTTGTTTGTTCAGCTTTACCTCCCAATTTCCATATAAACATTTGATCTGCAGTATGCACCTGGAGATATGCAGAGAAGTGTTTCTTGTTCTCATCCGCTGGAATATCGAGATCTAAAATCTAGGGTTTTTCGACCGATAAAATCAAAACTGTGCTGTATTATGGAACCCATTGATATTCTATATTGATAATTAAACACATAATCTTTAATGAAGAGTTAACAACCGAAAAAACACTTGCTTTACGGAAAGTACGCTGTGTGACTAGTTTTCGTTCGTATTGTTGCGGAAGTCCAAAAATGTTTGAAGTAAACTGGGAGGCTAATTTCACGAACTCAACCAAATAATGCTTTGTACATAATATTATCGTAATAAATGGTTTTGGAGATTCACACGAATCTTTAAGCTGGTTTTTAAGCTAAATACACAAAATACAATTTTTAGCTTAAACGTACGAGCTTGTGTAGAATAGTAGACTCGACTGTCGCAGAAGTTGAACAGACTGATAAATTACTAATTAATCAGACCCAAGTAAAAATGGAGCTGAATACCATGGTTTTGATCTTATTAGATCTCATCAGTGTAGCTGGATACTGTCTGGTCGCAGATTTGAACCTGCAACCTATTGATCGCTCAGCTTGAGTGCTCAGCTCACTAAGCTAGTCAGTTACGGATCGCGGGTTAATTATTAGCCACCCAAACACAACCACTTATCATTTATTTACATTATTTAGATGTACGGAAACAAACCTACCGCCTTTCAATAAGCCAACGCTTAGTCACTAGAACTCATCGGACATACAATATCTCGGTTACTGTTCGTCAACGTAGACATTCGTCATGGTAAACCTATCGCGAAACGTCTTTGTGAGTTCGATACTACTGAATTTGAAAGGCTTTGGTTGGTATTTCGGTTGTCGACATGATGCTATTCGATTGCCTACACTGAAGTAATTACGGGAACGGGATTCGTACACGGGCTGTTTTACTAAGTTCCTAAGGAGTAAGTGTGTTATCAACTCAGTCACCCTGGTGAGTCACCATCCGCCAGAATAATAATCCGGCCTACTGAGAATCTCAAATAAGTGTTAGATATTGATTTCAAAATATTGAATCTCGAACTCTCGCCTTCTATAAGATTAAAATATCAAAGCAAAATTCCTTCATCATTTTACCACTATTTTCCTGGTGAGCAGCTGCGTTTACTCCCTAATTTCGAGATTTGGAAAATCTTATCAACGTACGTTCTAAGATCGCAAATAAATTAAAATTGATGGGATAGAAATGAATCTAAAATCCTAATTAAACAACCACCGGACGTAATCAATTGAAGGTAATTTAGGTACAACGTGTCTATGTTACCCATGCGGTGTTTAAAGAAATGCGATTGCTCTCAACATGCGGCAATCAATAATAACATGTAATTAAGGGTGAGAGAAAGTGGAACAATTCAGAATTGAGTGCTTCCTAGACGGACGAAAAACAAAATGGGGACAAGCAAGTGAGGAACTCATGTGACGCAATATTATACTATGATATTAATTGTAATATAAGGACCAAAATACAGCCACCTATATATACTGTAATATTACATCAAATGCTTATAAGCATTTTATCATTTTACTATATTCGATTTTAAAACGGTTTGTTTATAATCCTAAGTCAACTAAATATCCTTGTTCTTTAGTTAAATTCTCGTCATACCTTTGAGTTATCAATGAAGTAATTACAAGTAACTGAGGTGGTATTTGAATTCTCACCGAATTGTAATCTGCGCTTAATATATCACCATAGTAGAAACTAGTCCATCGGGGACCACAAATCGAACCGCGAAAATTAACATGTTAAAAAATGGGGTTAGACTAAGGGAAGAGAATTCAAAATGCACAGTAAATGCTAGTACCAAGGTCTATTTTTTTGCACATGTGCTAAACGCTTCTCGCTGTAATCGTTGAGCATAATTAATTAATCAATGCAATTTTGTACGGTAATTACGTCTTTCGTACGGTTCGAAAGATGTGATGAACTCTACAGCTGATTACTATTGTATAGCATGATATAGCACTTCATTTTGTCAGATATGTTCTCCCTATTCGTAACTAGCCAGTTCAGTTTTTTATTGATTCATATGTGAAAATACGAGTTAATATAGGGAAAAGACGACAATTTTCAGCTGCACCCAAGTTTTCATAAGGCTACTTGGAGAAATGTTTCATTAAAGTGACAATAAGTGTAAGTAGAACTTTGCGCGGCCTTCATTTCAGATAGAAGTCAAAAAGCCAAATCGATTACATGTAGTCTTTCACTGATCGCGAGAATGGATGATGAGGGTTTAACTGAAGATAAACAAAGTCCAGTGGCCTAAGTTTGATAATGCACGTGTTCAAAATCAAGGACAACATGTATCAAGAACAAAATTGGCCTTATTTGTGATGAATGTAAAAATATAATAATAATAATGATAATAATTATTTTTTATTTTTATTTTTATTTTTATTTTTATTATTTTTTTTATTATTATTGGTATTATGATCGTTATTAAAAGGCATCATTTGTTAAATATGTAGAACACGTAAGTGTCACTGTGTTTCACCGTTTATATTTTGTAATTTTGTAGATTATATTTTTGTGGAGTGACTGCATTTGGTATTTTTTCTCCGTTGAAATTTTGGTGCACCTAATTACCTCACCTCTCGCAGTCTCTATATAATTCATAGGACCGAAAAACGATGTGTTTTTACTACTACACTCCTTATAGTTACTTCATTTTTATCCTCACTAGAGTCCCTAGAAAAAATTTGTTACATTTTTTCCATTTATTCTAATCTATGCTTTAATTCTATTCCTTTGTTTTATTGCTAAATCTTGATAAAAAAATAAGAGATTGGACGATTTTATAACCAATAAACAGAGCTTCGCAATCATGAATATTATAAGGGATGCGACTCATCCCCTGCACCATTTAGCGCTTATCGCATTTGATGTTCATATTCTGCAAGTTTATCAGCTTTATGGAGATCGTTTTAATTTTATTTTATTTCACCTGACTGAGCAAATCAATCGAATTTTACTCACGTCAATCTGAAATTTTGATGGGTTGGGTTATTGAAAATCGTACAGCGTACAATAGTTTGCTTTGAAAATATACTGTCTGATCACCCGAATGGAATCATCAGGACTTCCTGAAAGACCTTACCTAAGCATAGGATCTTCAGAAATAATTCACAAAACAACGGGTTACGCAATTCAAATACTCATCGGTTGTCGATGGTGTCCGATATCGAGTGCCTGTCACGTTTGAACCTCGTCACTCTTAACCATAAACGCATTCGTGGAGACTTGATCCCATACTCTCCGAACCACATACACAGACATCTGTTCCAACAGCGATTAGCATACACCACAAGATATCACTCAGCTGCGCCAATCATACTACATTCGTGTCTTGACTGTCGCTGGTATTTTTATACTGTTTGGGTTTGTTTTCTCTGAACCAGAATATTTTGTGAATGCTTCTTATGAAACTACATTCAAGCAAAGGTTAGATGTGTATATGTTGACAAATGTCTCAATTGCACCCACTTTTTGAACGAGCAATCAAATATACCATAAACGATCGATTTCAATGTGATTCTATATTTGTCATCCTATGGTTTTTTTAAAGCTTATGCTTTTTTCACCATAAAACTTTGAAGCCTTTGAAAAAAATTATTCTTTTTTCTAAATCAGGGAAATCCCTTATTACCGTAGATTTGTTCCAGTATGAAAATGAAGGCCTCAGTTTTCATCTACACAAAGTAACTTACTTAACGGACAGGAAACACCTTCATTTCATCACGCAATAAAAATAATTCAATTTTCCCTTATACAATCACGTGATACATGTTACCCAGATGAAACTATATTTTCTTTATTTTAAAATGAGATCAGTTGAAATTTTCGAAATGAATATTTTGTATATTTTAATATATATCAAAGACGATATTAATTTGTCCCAGAATGTGCAAGACCAGCCTGTGTAGAAATGCCTACAGTATATGTATTGCTCTTATCAGTGTATTTGTTCTCTTGTGGAAAGCTAATCTATCTCTTGAGGTTCTTCATATGGGACTCCATCCCTTTGATGTAAAAGTAAGGCACTATGAGTGAATGCGCGTTCATGCCACACATGCAGAACTTAGAAAACGTAAATTTATATACTAACGAATATCGACGTAAATTTAGTACCAGACTTTCGTGTATATACACAACCTAACCTGAGAAGGCGGGGTCTAATTAAATTATGAATTATCATTTACTATCGTGGGAATCGACAAGAAGGATATAAATATTAAGCAGCAACGTAGTTATGTTAGACACAGCATAAATAGACTATCTATATGAATGTTATGTTGGGAATGGGAGATTGAGATATCCACAACAATTATGTTAGATCGGACCCGACCTGACAAGTTGACGCCGATCAGACAGGAGAATCTTGGCGAGTCATAGAAGAGTCATCGACGAGACATCAAGTTAAAAAGTGCATTGTATTTTATACATTGGATGCAAAGATTATTAGGACAATTAAAGTTCACGTCAAAGCGTTACATCACACGTGGACGCCACTCATGTCGGGGAACAAAGGTTGCTGTGCTCTGTCGACACTTATCTCTTGGGCACATTAGAGTGCCATGGCAACTCAAACAATTGGACTTGCAATATAATTAAGACAACTCCAACAATGTATATGGTACAATACATATCATGAAAATGAATGTTCATAACAAAACTGAAATGTTCGTCTTCTTTGACATGACCTATGCTATTAGCCTATTGAATCTGGTTCGGTCTGAATGCGTATGAGTATAGGTTTCAAGCGTCCACATTTTGCTGAGCACCCTCCTCTAAGCAGCACAACGTGGAGGCTGTAATCACAACAAGCAACAAAGGCTCAACAGAACTTACGTATAAAATGTCAAGACCAAATTTCGAACAATGCCTGCCCTTCAAGCACGTTGTTCGCCCACCTGGCTCAAAAAAGTCTGCTTTGGCTCGTGAAACGAATGGATGGAAATCGCATTCTGACAGACGCGTTAACCTACCAGTTCCCCAAATTAACCATAAGACCAAATCTAAGATACAAAGACACCTGCAAACGGTGACATTTATGAACCAGGAGAGCGAACATACTCTGTAGTCCAACTCGCTGCAAGACGGCGTTGTTTGGAATGTGATCTTGCCTATTTATTCGTTGTATTCTTCGGAGATTTCATAAATGGAATTTGTTAAGACTGTGTTGCTGGTTTGAATACAGCACCCAGGTTTGCTGCCGTAGAGGAGGGTGCTCTGCACGCAAGATGTGTATACTTGCGTCCTCGTGTTTACAGTCAGCATCGGGTTTATTCAGACGCGTTTCTTGAGCCGCGACATCATTGTTTGCTGCTTTGCCAATAGGTTATTGGAGATAGTGGATCCCAGATAGGAGAACTCATTTACTACCTCTAGCGGGTTTCCTCTAATCTGAATTTCCTCACAAGCATTGGCAAAACAACTTATTAATCTCTGCAACCCTTCTTCAGAATTGGCAGTTAGATCCGTATAGTCCACAAAAGTAACTGCTGTTAGAGAATATCCTTAAAATTATACTCAGCAGCGATTGTCCACACCAACTGTGTGGCATATGATCATGGGTGATATCTCTACAGCATTTTAAAGAGCTGGGATTGTTGACGGTTTCGGAACAACACAGATTAATTAATCGTTATAGTGAATTGGTCCCAAACTTGATAACAAGAGTCAGCACATGACATGCTGGTAGAGAATATTCTTGGAAATATTATGAATAATGTTTCATCTGCACTAAATGGTGTGGCATCATATTCGTTGGTGATATTTCTACGGTAGCTTCGAACTGACCAGGTTAAACATGGCTTACGTATTATAAATGCATAGGTAAATTATTAAATTCGCTTTCAATGTTATAGCTCAAACCACTTCATGCTCGTGGACCCCTTAAAATAGATGAAATCAGCGTTGAGATCGAGGTTATCGTAAGATGGAAGAAATTAGTCGTAAACGTGGGATGGTAATATGGAATATAACACATGACACTTGGTGTTAAATCACATAAGTCGACATAGTATGATTGTCTCAACATGGGATCTAGGTCTCCCAGTGATTCGTAGGGTGAGGGGGCCAGACATCATCGCATGGCGTAATGAAAGTTAGCCTGACGCGGCCTTCGATTGGGTCATACGTTAAAACACTAACTCGGTTGCATGTAGTCCCGATACAGGTAAAAAGAGGAATGGAGAAATTTTGCTGAATTAAATGATGGATATTGCCATGGAAACATAGCGCTCGAATTTTGGGCCAAAAGCAGGATGAAAAGGATGGAACACATTTTATTTTTTGTAATACTGAAATGTATGTAACAAACTGAAAATTCATTCCCTTTGGTATAAATGAAGCACTATGACAGTCGTATCTTATCTTACCTAGAAAGACGACTGGACAAACGGGAAAGAATAAATTAAGACAGGTGCTCCGACACCCAAAAAATGAAGACTTCAATTTGGCTTTCAGCTCGCAATATGATAACCGTCACAGAATATTTTGTACACTTTTACCCGGACAAACGTCTTGCGGAAGCAGACTTAAACGTTAATAGAATAATACACACCGGTTTTTATCAAGAGACTTTGTTTTTCAAATGGGATTCCAATCGCTCGCCAGCACTTTTAAACTTATTCCACATAAGCGGTGATGGGTAACATAAGGTAAACTAAGCCATCTAGAATAATATGTTAATGAGTCAAAAAGTAAGCAATTATTTGCTCGTTCGATACCTCGACAATTAGTTTTTTTATGATCTAAAGGATGAGTCGACCTACCTGTGAGTTACTTATAACTACAATGCCGGTAAAATTTCTGACGATGTTCTCAACGATAATTGTCATCGTTTAATCAAGAGTTCCAGGGTGTACATATGAAAAATGGATTGATAATTGTTTTAAGCATGCATCATCTTACTGTCCTTAGTTGACCTCAAAAGCTTTGGAGGTTTTGTAGCGCAATCAAGTTGGTGTGCGCAGCTGACGACGGGTAATGACACAGATCCAATGTGAATTATAACAAAAGCCATTTGAATTCATTAGTATCAGTGTATTGATTTACAGCCATTTTATATTTTAATCGGAAAGCGTGAGATGAACACTTGTTCACATATGTTTTATTGAACATTTGAACAAATACATAGCACTAATGAATGTTTCAGAATACCTTGCGTGGGTCCATCTAACATACAAGAGAATTATCTAAAATGGATAAATAAATTATTCATGAAACGATGTAACCGATGAAGTTTTCCTGTTCCACTTTGTTATTTAACCAAAGCAGACAAGTATCGGTTTATTCTATTTTTGGACTGTTTACGGCGTTAAAAGTGGCTCCATTATAACGCCTTATCGATTAATGACATACGGTGATTCGACTTACGTGCACAAGCAATAACTCCTTGAAATCTAGTCTAGTTTACGTTTCAAGTGGCGGTCGCCTTACCTATCGATTAGCGAAGTATTTTATTGATCCGTCGGATTTGTCATGTGTTTAAGGGATCTAGCTTAACATCATTGAACTACTCGCAAGTAGTGAGACTATTTACGAAAAGTACTATTTCGCGTACGTTACTGGATTTTTTTAGTTATCTCATTGCCACAATGCAATATGCCAAATAGTGTTGGTATTCTGACCTTTCTGTCATATGAAAAAAGTTTCAAAGGATCTAAAGTAAACGAATTAGATGCCAACAGTGGACGTGCCTCCGCTGATACACTGCTTTTCCAAACTGTGAATTCCCTCACGCAGACTTCCAACTTCGAGCACAGATGACGAATTCTGATCTTGTTGCTTGTAGCTCAAATTAAGCAAAGTCATGGTTCCAAAAATATTATTTAATTAATTTTTCATTTCAATTCCGAAATGCACATGGATGTTTTAATTTTCATTTTGGAGTAATGATTAGTCATTGGGGACATGAACACGAGAAATGTATTTATGGATGGCACAAAGTAAGCAGTCCAGATTTCAATATCGTATCATTTTCTTTCATAGAATTTCTATCAACTTTTCTTCAACAAACCCAGGTGTTTCATTCTGCCTTCTCGTCTGTTTTGCTCCTTCTCGAAGTGTTCTTTATCAATGCCCCGGCAAATTCAGAATCAAATGTCTTGAATTTACTGATACAGAGTTAAATATGATTAAAAAATAGTGCAAACTAAATTCTCTTGGAAAAAATTGGTGTATTTATCATTGTACCTACGTTTCAGTCTGCTACTGAAAGACATTTATCCAGGTAAGAAGGGAGACAGACTGTCATTATATTGCAGACTGCATCGAAGTCTTGATACTTTGTTCGTCCAAACCCTCGTCTTGATTTTCTTCCCTCCTGCCATGTCGACCTTTTCAATCCTCCTATGTTAGATGTGGGCTGCCATAACACCTTCGATACCCAACCGATGCGTGTTATCACTTGCCATTCCACGTGATATAATAAATACAATACGCCGTATATACCAGGAAAAATCATATTTCAAAATGATCCCAGAATATTCAAAGCCATTTCATTTAAACTGCTGATTCGTAACTGCAGTAAGCGATCGGAATATCAACAACGATAATTTGTGGCGACCATCGACCCGCAGAGTCAGAAGCGCTTTTGTGTGAACCTTAACCTAACCTGCCACACATGGGTGTGAAAATTGACCCTACTATTCCCCTAGAGCGAGTGGGTCGATATTACGTGATCAGCCTTGACAACATCAATGGGTGGGATTGAGCCAGACGAGATGCGACCTTTAATTCGGCCACACGTCAAAACACCAACTCAGTTGTATCTAGTTCCGATAGGGATAAAAGGAGGAATGAAGAAGTTTTTGCTCAATTAAATGATGGACATTTTCCATGAGAAGATGAAAATGGTGGCAAACATTTTATTTTGTATAATATTGGAATTCATGTAACTGGCTGAAAATTCATCCCATTTGGGATAAATAAAACACTATTCTTAGTATAATACTAATGTATTAAGAGACTGTTTTACGCTGACATTTCAATCGATCAAAAGGGCTTTCAAACTTATGATTCGTCAGCTTTATCATGTCTTGAAGCATGGAATTCCCGATGTGAACTTTAATATGGTGGACAAGAAGGCGACTTGGTATGTACATATGCACGTATTATTGTGAACAATAATAAAAATGTTGGGCCAAACATTTCTTTGCATATCGTCAGGTGCATACTGCAGATCAAATGTTTATATGGAAACTGGGAACGAGGTAAAGATGAACAGACAAAACTGCAAGCACACACATAGTCAATATTGAGTAGTTTCGAATGGAGTGAACACAAACTTTATTCCTATCTTTACTCCAACAGTCATGTTTTATTATCCAGGTAAATTGTATGTACCACTGAAAATTTGTCTTCTGATGAATAAAGCTCTATTATTATTATTATTATTATTATTATTATTATTATTATTATTATTATTATTATTATTATTATTATTATTATTATTATTATTATTATTATTATTATATATTAAAATCAAGTTCATCAGTTCAATGACAGAGGCCAGTACAGGTCTTTGATTACACATAAATCTGGACAGCGCTTCCTAATTGAGAGTATTACGTGTACTGAAGACGCTTAAACGCTTTTCGCGGTGTCAACTCGATGACGTGATTCAACCAAGTGTTTGGCTATCAATGATGTGGTTAATCGATTGAAACTGGAAGTTGATCTTTCTGTTGCATCATAGACTTGCGATTCCAAATCGGAATATGCTCAGCCCGCTCCTGACTCCCAATTGTCTTTCCATTCTTCTAAGGTAGCTGGCCTCGCAGCTACACTTGAATTGATAAATCAGGTTGGGATTTGGTGAACCAGGGCGACGCAAGCTTGAGAGAGGGAATAGCAATCCTGGTTGTATGATACAGGATTACAGCATCCGCAGCATAGTAAACACGGCACACAGTCTGGGTTCGCTGTGCTTATCGATAATACAATGTTGGGTAAGCGTTTTCAGTAAGTACACGTCGAATCCGCGTTAACTCTGCTTGTAATGTTTCCTTTGAACACAATATTTTGAACGCATTATTGAACCATCAGCTCGTCGACTAAGTTGTAAGTCCAGGAAGGGTAAGCAGCCATTTCTTTTATGTGCGATAGTGAGTTGGATGTTTTTTGTGAAGATCATTCAGGCTTCTCAGGATATCCTCACATTGATCTCTGTCCATACCAATCCCCAATGTCGTCGACGTATCTACGGCACAATATTAGGTCGTTCGATCTTTTGCAAACCTTTTCTTCGAGGTGCGCGACGAAAAAATCTGCTAGTATTGGTCCGAGTGGACTGCCATCAATTTGTCTGAAACTTTTATTTAGGAAGTGGAATTTGACATCCATTGTACATAATCGCAAAAATATATCGAGCTCACATATAGGTATACCCAAACGTAGTTTCTTCTGTTCCACCTCCTTGCAGATGACATTGATGGTTTCGTTCAGGGGGACGTTGGTGAAAAGAGACTTGATGTCCATACTACCCACGGCAGCATTCTTTGTGTTGATGGTGTCCATTACTTCAGCCATTTCAAAACTGTCTCTTACGGCTCCACTTACTAGGGACCGTTTTACTGGTTCCAGCACTGTTACCAGCCATTTAGCTAGCCCATGCTGAGGCGGAGTTGTACATTTAGAGGATGGGTCTCGTGGTACGTTGGGCTTTTGTAATTTTGGCAACCCGCATAATTGTGGCGTTTGTGTTCCCCTTTCTATTGGTTGTTCAGATATCTGCTCTGGTCAAGTCCAAGCGTTTGAACACTACTCAAAATTTTGTCGTACGCAGCTCCACCTCAGTAGTGTGAATGCCGAAATTAAAAACACGTGACACATTACAGCAGTTCGGATATAGAAGGTCATTTATCCCTATTGAGTAAAAAGACCTAGTGAGTAATCACGACATAACCGCTTCAAGCACGGTTAATCAGTGCAAGCAAGTAATATCGGCGCGCTGTCCAGCTCATTTGCATGTAATCCCGATAGTGAGAAAAAAAGAGGAATGGAAATGTATAGCTCCAGGCATTTGCTATAGGAAGATAATGCGCGTAGTTTATGTAAAAGATAAGATGAAAAATGATGACAGTCATTTTATTTTATGTTATTTTACAACGCATGTAACTACCTGCAAATTCATCCGATTTAAGATAAAGAAAGCACTATTATTATTATTATTATTATTATTATTATTATTATTATTATTATTATTATTATTATTATTATTATTATTATTATTATTATTATTATTATTATTATTATTATTATTATTATTATTATTATTATTATTATTATTTTCATCTCTTTAAGATTTTATTTTAATTTTAATTTTTCCTAATTTGTATTTCTTTTTTTATTAAATGCATCGTCGTCTGTGACTGTAGAGGCCTATACTAGACAAGCACATTTTTTCCACAGCTGCTTTTAGACAACGGGTGTTTGGCTTTCAGTGCGTAGGTTTTGTTTTGTTAATTTCCTATCCCGTGACTTCATTTGGTCTTGGTCTTCGTTTGTAGCTGCTGCCCTTAAGATATTCCGCCAGCTGCACATTTTTCCCAGTTCACCAGGTCGATATCTCCGCATTTGAAGTCCCGTTCGCCGATGTCCATGTAGCTCAAGTATGGTTTTCCGACTGATATAGAACCGGTGACAAGTTCACAATAAAGCATTATCTTTGGAAAGAATTTTATCCATTCGTGTTACACGCTCAAACCAACGCAGACGTCTGTGACCTAGGAGAGCGAAGATATTTTGGAGTGCAGCTCGTTGCAGGACGGCGTTGTTAGAGACGTGATCTTACCATTTTATGTGTAGTATTCTCCGAACATTTCGTAAATGGAAGACGTTTGCTTGATTTGCTGGTATGCATACAGCGTCCAGTTTTCGCCGCCATACAGAAGTGTGCTCAGCACTCAAGATCTACAAACTTGCATTTTTGTATTACAATCATCATTGGGTTACTCCAGAACCATTTGTGCACTCGCGACATCATTGATGCAAATAGGCTTGCTTATTTCGGAATCTAAGATGAGGTTACTTGAGATAGTGGATCCCGATGAAGGAATGCACTTACAACCTCTAGTGTGTGGCCTTCAATCAAAGTTTCAGGGCACTACTACTCACTCAGTCAATGATTTAGGTTTTCGTTAAACTGACAGTCAGGTCATATTCCTTACAAGCATTGGCGAAATAGCTTATTGGTCGGTGCAATCTTTCTTCACAGTAAGCAGTCAGAGGCGCATCGTCCGCAAACAGCAGCTTCCTCATAGAAACTTTTGGATTTGGGTTTTTGGGGCCGAAGTCCTGTAGGGTTGCATAATCCGCCATCACTCCTGGTGTGGAGGAAAATCCCAGCATTTGAATACCTGTAAGAGTATGTGACCGGCATTGAGAATAAATGATGAACAGTTTAGGTGCAAGCACATGACATTGCTTTACTCAATTTTTGATCGGAAATGTGCTTGAGGTTGAGCCATCATATTACAGCGTACCTTGCGTATCTTCGCGCAAGGCGACCATTATTTACAGCCATTTTGGAGGGCAGTCGATTTTCTCCAGGAGTCTTTATGGTCTAGTTCGACTGACCATTTCAAATGCCTTTGTAAGGCCAACAAAGGGTCACGTATAGTGGTCGGTTTTGCCTCAGCGGTTGCCTCAGCGAAAATATAATATCGATGGTTGATCCTCCAGCTCGGAATCCACATTGATTTTATGGCTAGATTTATTCCGCAAGGAATTTGGAGCTTTTGAATACGACGCGAGCGAAAAATTTGCCGACGACGCATAGGAGGGAGATTCCACGGTAGTTTGAGCACTCACTTCGGTCTACTTTGTTCTTGTATAATGTAATTATTTTTCCATTGCGCATTTCTTGTAGGACTGTTCCTTTCTCCCTTGAAGTAATATTTACAAGGGTAGAGAAGTTCGAAGTTCAACTTTCAGGATCTCAATTGTGATGCTATATTGACCAGGGGCTTTCCCATTTTTTTATTTTTCAGAGCATCTCCTAACGTCGGTTCATTATTCAGTTTAGTCATTTCAGGCAAGTTTGCGGTGACCTCTATTGCAGCATCTGATACTGTAGCGGAATTGGAGTAAGTCCTTTGTACTATTCAGCCCACCTCTCCATCTTCTTTTGTCAGTCTGTAATGATGATACCGTTTGCTGATTTCAGTGGAGCCGTTTTGATAATTCGCAGGCCGGGGTCTTTATTATGCCCTCATACATGCCGCGGATGTTTCCGAAATCAGCGGCAATCTGAATAATTTGGGATATGTCTAGCCGGTAGTTGTTCGCACATCGCCGTGAAGTCCGCTGAGCCTCTCGTCTGAATTTTCTAAGATTTTCAAGGGTTGATTCAGAGGGGTTATTTTTTATTCAGTGAGGGTAGTTCTTTTGGTTGAAATAGTGGCTCCAGTTCTGCGATATTAGCTGTGAACCAATCCGAGTTTTGTCGGTCCTGTTTGCCGAAGACAGTGAAAGCAGTGCTTTGAACTCTCCAAGTAGGTTGAGATGGTCTGAAGCTGGGATACGCTGAATTAAATTGTCCAGTTCTTTGTAGAAATTATCTTTTGCGTCCACTGTTGCTGAGAGTGTTGGTGCATAAACACTTATTAGGCGAAAAGATCCGGAGGATGTGTTCAGCTTCAATAGGAAAATCCGAGGTGTATTTTTCATATATTTCGATGGACGTCGAAAGAGTGTTTCTCACGGCGAAGCCTAGACCATGTTGACGAGGCTCGTTGAGTTCCTTTCCTTGCCAGTAGACTGTACAGTTCCTTTCGCGGAGGATGCCATATTCTGGTAACTGGTCTGTTGTAATGCAACGATATCGACATTCAGTCGCGTAAGCTCAAGGTCAACTACAGTAGCTATCCTCACAGTGTCCAGACCACAGTCGCTTACAGGGTTGAAAGCACCTAATGTGCGAACATTCCAGCTCGCAAGGGATAGATTTTGTTATTTATTAGTTTTATTTGTTAGCAAGTGAGTTTGTTTGGGGTCTGTTTTTCGGTGTTTCTCTTGCTCCAAGCGCCCCTCCTTGATGCAGACAGACCTGGCGAATCAGCATCCTTTCGGCTGGGGGCTGTTCAGCTAGGCGGGCGATGGCTGACCATTAGAGCGCAATGGCCTTCCTCATAGTTAGTGGGCAGCCAGTGGCGTCGACAAAGCTTACGCCAATCAGCTTCGAGCTGTAATTCGTATCTGCTTTCCATCCTTTGTACCCAAATGTAATTTGTTTTTAAGAGGTTTGATTTTGTATGTGTAGTGTTCGCAGAGTGACGCCGGAGCAATGAATAAGGAGAACCTGGGATGCCCCAAAACAACAGGGTTAAACTCTCGGTCTCACTGACAGAATCCAAATGAAAGCATTGCAATACATTTGGCATCAGCTTGACTGCATGAGCTGCCGAAAGAAAGATAGAGTTTATCTTCCAGTCGCCTGAGGTACTCCACTCCAATTTTTTGTCTGGATTAACTTCAAGAGCATTTACTTCTCTCGAAGCTAGCTGCAAGGCAGGAGAGCAGAAATCCATCAACATGAGAACTTTTTATTTCGGATTTGCTCTTGTCCTAGATAGACTTGCCTGAAGAGGCTAATGAGCTCTATCCGCCGGTAAAGGTTGCAAGCAAGCACGTCCTGTAACAGTTGTGAAGACGTAGGTGCTGTTAGTGACCATGAGTTCCCGCAGCCTTATGTCGTATATCAAGTAGCGCAAACACTAAGGTACAGAATGAGAATTCCCAATTTATATTAGCCCATTAGGGCCTTAAGAGATGAAAGTTCATGATCTGTTCGAAAAAGAAATAAAAATACGAATAACAATTGATGTTCAGTATAAAATGCCAAAAAATAGATGAACGCTACTGCTCGCCTGTAAGTAATGCTGCTGCTGTCATTTCATCTCAAACCTGCCGAACTCAACCATCAGGCGAATGTAATGCATTGGGTAAAGGTGAAATAGAGTGAAAGGATAATCGGATCCAAGGTGAAATCGAACGTAGGGAAATAACCACAACAGGTAACTAGGTCCACTGAGGACAACGAAAATCGATAATTCAGACCCTTGGAATATTGCACTGATAAAACATGTAGACAAACGGACAACAGTGGTACACCCAGGAGAATTCGTCTACACCGTCAAAATGGTAAGTGGAGGTTATATATGAAGTCGGACTCGAATGGCAACAAGGAAGTTGATTTGCTGAACACACAAGAACACAACTCCCCGCAATTTGTTAGCTTATCACAATTTGCACATGAGCATGAAAGATGGATTAGCGTCAAACAGATCAAAGGGAAGGAACGTTTGAAAGCCGAAACAGAAAATCGAGTAAGCGTACATCGCCTGGAATCTCTTGATCAACAAGCTAATTCGCGAAGCAGCGAGCTGCTCAATCTAATCGATTGCCGATGCAGCTGCGTGAATTTGCATAAACGTAATCGCAATTTTATCGGATAATCCTTTCACGCGCTATGAACAGTACAATCTCCATCACGGATTATGGGATTTTATCGCCGAGGGAAGTCGGAGACATCACACTTTAGTCCATTTTATAAAATCGAACCGAACTTATCTTGACACACGAGTACTGATCCATTGAGCGGAAGTGCATTCTTCTGTTAAAATATTTGGGTACACTGTACAGTGTCTATTTTGGTTTGGGAAAATGTTATACGGTGAAAACGTTGGTCGTGAAAATTTCTCACAGGTGAACCCGTAACTTCATTCATAATGGTTTTTCAGTCTTACCCCACACGTTATACAGATCAGGTGGCCGAAGTAAAGAAACAACCTATAGAATCTTCATAAAGCTGAGGGTAAAAAAGGTCTGGTTTTTGTAATCCACATATTAATGTGCTTACTGGGTTATTGTTGCACCATGTAGAGAAGTGCGAACATATCACGTCGAAAATTTCTCCGAATAATTCCGTTGGAGTAATGATTCAGAGAAATCTTTCTAAACGTACTTATAACATGGCATACATTAACGTGTGCAAAGGGATCGAGTATGTTCTACTGGTAACTGATTCCTATTCCATCTGCTCCGACACTTTCCTGAAGGCGATAGGGATGGGTGGGGAAAGAAAATCAGTGCAAAGCATAACAGCCTATACACAAAAAATTAAAATCATTAAGTGATGTGGAGAAAGCCTCACTTCCCAGGATCGATTGAAATACTGTCTGGAAATGCTGGTTAGAAAATTACAACCACAATTACCTTGGCCACAATGGAACCGGTCTTTGAGAATTGCGGATCATCTTCCGTGTCATTCGTATGCAATTCAATCGATTCACAGACCGATTCATGAGTCGCATTGTGTGTGGATAGATGAGCTCCTACTTTCTTTGAAGATATATAATACAGATGTATTATAGATGTATTATTATTATTATTATTATTATTATTATTATTATTATTATTATTATATTATTATTATTATTATTGCTTCTATTCTTCTTTTATTAATACTGATATTGGTAATAAGATTAAGATTGTCATTAATAATATCAACATTGTGATTATAATTTTTTATTGTTACCATCATTATTAATAATATTATTAACATCAATATTATTGTTATTATTATCATTATCATGATCATTGTTATGCTTATTTTCAATTTTATTATTATTATATTATTTTCAGTATTAATGATAGTCATAGTGTCACCTTGTTACTGTGATTATTATTATTATTACTTTCTGTGGTAGTATCCTTATTATTACTGTTGTTGTAATTATTATTATTATTGTTATTAATACTTTCATTCTAATTATAAGAGGCATGCATATGAATAACCAAAATATTATGTAATATCATTGGTAATTTATATTATGTATAACATAGTATATATGTATTGCCTGTTTTTAGGGTTGAGACCACTTCACACAGTGTCAGTCAAACACCTAGCACACCCTATTTTTACAATCACTATTATGTTCTTTGAACCTCAATTGCTTTAATGTATTTATGTTATGTTTACATATGCACGTATCCTTGTATTTATGTATATTTTTATATGCATGTTATATTATATGTATTATTCCATGGATAAATAATACGGTAAAATTGTGAGAAGTCCACAAAATTGTATGGACAAATTTTCATTGTGGATCACCGGTACTCCAAAAGGACTATCGTTTGTTTAGAACGACAGGGGAAAAACAGTGGAATGATCATGAGAACAGCCTCACAAATTGGTTCCAGCTAATAAAACCATTATATAATGACTCACATTAGTCCTTTGAACGCTGTCAACTTGGTTTGAGTGAACGAACCTCACGTAAATGGAATCGCTGTCTAAAGTATTAGGTAAGTTAGGCTTTCGAATTGCATTGTTATAAACCGTTACTTATGAGGGAACTCACATTTGAGATGAACTACCCGGGAGATACTGTGCATCAGACGAAACTACCAGCAACGATATATTACTGCCAGTATCGCGTAGGTTGTTGATCAGATAAATATCCTCAGTAGATGGCCGTAGTGGTGGAATCGATGGATCTAACTGAAATAGCTTGAAGCAGTGTTATTCTATTCCCCATTGCCAACCTGGGTTGACATCATCACCCATAGCGGGGTTCACGACCTCAGACTCAAGAAAATAGTAAGCGCGTACACTTCAAGTCTGATGCTTACGAAATGACAAAAGACATCAAGCCTCTTTCATTAACCTGGTTATTCTCAGACTTGGTGGAAGAATACCATTTAGCTCGCTCTACTAGGAATATAAGCTGCGAATATACAGAACAACAAGCAAGTTTCAATCTGAACGGAAATTAATCAATGATTACTCAGCTATAGTAAATAAATCGCTATTTCATAGATTGGTCAAGAACAGCATAGTGCCAAAGAAGGATACTCTTAACATCATCCTCTCGTGTTTTTAATGTACACTTCGCAAACATCACAAGCGATCTGGAGATGCAAGATTGCTGCATCAAGCACCTTAATTCCGGAATGTGACCTTCATTAGAAATAACAATAAAAACTGCACAAACAATGATGCATTCGTAATTGCAGCTCAACATTGCAGAATGGCTTGGAAATAATGGCTGGACTATTTCCAGTTTAATAGTAGTTGACCTCAAAGGCAAAGCGGATGAGTTTGTTTTTAAGCATTCCTCACCACGAGGAATAGGCAGGTCTTCTCATAACGCTGTTAAACTTCCTCAAGAAAACTTAGAAACAGGTCAGATTGGTACAGTTCACAAAAAAATGCAACTTTTGTTCAATTAATGTTCACAAACAGGTGAATGAATAGTCTAAGTCTGCAAAGTGGGTTTTCCATTAACTTAATAATTGTCAGACGGCAGCATCGATTCAAGGTCAAACTCGAATTCACACCCAGCCCTTGCTCGATGGACGGAGAAGTCGTTGACAGGTGATAAATGCAGCGCATTAGTCAACTGCCCTCTCCCTATCCGTACAATACGTATCTTCTTGGTGTAGGAAGCAACTAGAAAGGTTATTCTGTTTTAAGAAATCACACAGTGATGCCAATTCAGTTTGTCATCCATCTCTAAGTATATTTGTACCCATTTTCGACATTGCACCTTCCCAAGAGAGCAGAATGAATATACCACTCTCCGCATATCGTATTTACGCTACTCTATAAAAACAGGCCTGGCGACAAGCAAATCACGTTTAAAATCTTAAACTGTGAACATAAACAGTTATACAACTAAGATAGACAAAGGATTAAATTGGAAACATTTTGGTTTTGATGCTTCCTTGTTGTTGTTTTTTTACTTTTTTAAATCTTTAATTGCAGGTCTATTTCGTTCACATTGTTTTCAGTCACAGAATGTTGTCTTATCCTGGTTGTCCGACATGTGCCAATAACTCGTTAGTTTCTTTATGTTTTACATCCAATTCATGGGTAGCCGCTACCTTGCTTCTTCAAGTCAGGTCCAGAAAGAACTAGTAAGATGTATTGAGGTAAGCGTTGGAAAATCATGCGAAGAACGTGTCTCATTCAACAAAGTCGGCAAAGTGAAATAATGTTGCTTATGGGGCGACTGTCTGACCATTGGACGCGATGTCCTACTCACATGGTATTCCTATTGAACAAGAGCAAGGCATCGGAGACGGCGGTCTTGGAGGACAGAGAGTCACCGGCTATCCTGTGCGCGAATTGGTAAGGTTTCATACCCATAGAGTACCACAGCTCGCATGGTCTTGCAGTAGACTCAGCCTTTCAGGGCAAGACTGACGTCACTTATACGCCAAAGATGCATGAGGTTGGAAATTCGCTAAAAGGATTCTGATGCAGAGATTAATGAAGGACATCTAAATATTTTAAACTTCCTTGATAAACAGGTCTGGTATCAATAATAATAATAATAATAATAATAATAATAATAATAATAATAATAATAATAATAATAATAATAATAATAATAATAATAATAATAATAATAATAATAATAATAATAATAATAATAATAATAATAATAATAATAATAATAATAATAATAATAATAATAATAATAATAATAATAATAATAATAATAATAATAATAATAATAATAATAATAATAATAATAATAATGCTTTATATATCCCAAGCGGGATGAATTTTCAGCAAGTTACATGATTTTCCAATATTACAAAAAGAAAGTGTTTATCCATCATGTTGCTTTTCACTGTCTTTACGTTTCATAAATCAGCTGTTTTCAAGGCCATTGCTATTACTCCAGTTAAACACATCACCTGCGTCTTGATTACTCGTATCGGAATTACATGTAACTGAGTGGTGGTTTTTTGACGTGTAGCCGAATTGAAGGCCGCGCCAATCAATGAAATATTAGTTACAGTTGCTTGTGATGTTGATCGTTTTTCTTTTTAGGGCATCGAAATGAATTTATCCACAACAACTAAGAATACTAGCATGCCATTGGCTTAGTCGAATTCCCAACTATTGCACTTCATCGCCCCTTTGCGCACAAGTTGGAAATGGGACGAGTTCATACTCGTAAGATCACTAATCGGATACTTTAACGTCAATAGCCAATCATTAGACTACAAGCATGCTGCTTCTTACGGCCGCATCCTACGAATGCTTGGTAAGGTGGCCGTATATATGTGTGAATGTGTCTGAGTCAAAGAAGTAGGTATATTGAATTGATAGTGCTCAAGGATGGGTAATCATTACCCAAAACACGATATCGTACTTTCTAATCGCTTAGTCGTTGTAGTTGAAAGTGGACAATGGTACGAAGACAGCAATGATCGCAAACATTGAAACTAACGGATGTCCTTTGTGATAGAGGGCCATTTTTCGCAGCGGTATAGGAGTTCAGCACAAGTTATCGAGGAATAATCGGAGAACGAATGTTGGGAGAATGCAATCTGTGTCTATGCTTCGGGGACGTTGAAGGATGAGGATGGACGATTCTAAGCTCCAACTGTTGTTGAGTGGAGAAAGTTTTAACTACTTTCCGGACCTGAAGAACCGTTGTCAAAATGTGTACACGGGGTTGAAGACTGTGTGAATGTGCAGAAACACCATCACTGCTGGTCTACGATGTATAAGATGTGCGATGTATACTTGTCCAACGCATCTATTGAACGAAACAGAAATTTGTTTGTTCATTAGTGGCTTGCATTTTGCGTCATTTGGTCAATGCTCGAAGGGTAAGGAAACAAACACCTAGATTCCATCTAAATCAATTTTATTTCTGTATCATAGTCACATTCCTTTGAATACAGACAGTACTGATGACACACTCTGAATCGCAGAAATAACCTCTGTTTGCTAAACAGTCAAGTGCCACGTGGTCAGAGTATGTATCCAGGCGATTCCATCACTTTTAAATAAGGTCTACAGAGTTCATTTGAGCCAGGTTCTTAAGGCGGAGTCATTTTCCCGATTACTGCTTTTGTAGATTATCCTTAGTCACAGACCACGGTACAACATTTACTATCTAGGACGAATTGACAGCGGCTTTATGTTGCACGATATATATCTGTTCTGTATTGGTGAACCATCTGCTGCCTCACCGATTCGAGTGTTTTTCTTACCGAGAGTCGGTTGAGATATAATTGCCCTGCGTGCGGTTCCCACTATTCCAAATTTCTCTAATGGCTTATAACAATCATTGGGACGAACCTAAAATCGAGAATCTCAAACATACGTGATAGACGGTTCCCCATGCTAGTGAGTAACGTTTCCCCACTTTTAAAATATGACAACATTGGTTGAATCAGAGTATGACATCCAAAGTTATGCAAACCTACTCGGTTACGGTGGCTCATAAATATATAAGAAAACTAAAAACCTAACTAATCCGCATCCTTATTTATCCGGAACATGCATTATCATTCTGCAGAACGGCTCAAAACCTGTTTTAAAACAGTCGAAATTCGTATTTGATAGTATTCAAAAATACGCATTAGATGAGAAGCAAGAACCCACACACTCAAAGACCTCTGTGAGATTCTATACAGAAAGATATTGTCAATTATTCAAATAAAAAGTCTATGTGATCATGTGTGATAGAAGATTGAATGACCCGCAATCTTAATAATTATAATAATAATAATATTATTATTATTATTATTATTATTATTATTATTATTATTATTATTGTTATTATTATTATTATTATTATTATTATTATTATTATTACTATTATTATTATTATTAGAGCTTTATTCTCCGTGGACTTGGAATAGTTTGAGCTGTGGTCCTTCCTAGGAATGCAGCTTTTTCACCTATCAGTCACTGACTGTTTCGGACTCTATATGTGTCATGGTAACTATCGATGGAGTGTTATTCGCTGAATTAGACTTTGGTCGTAGGTGGCTACATTCGTACCATTGAAAATGATTAATCAACGCATAAAAGGTGATGGAAATCAAGTGAACTAATTACTGAACGGACGTCACCGTCCTCGGCTTTCGCTTGGAGCACTAGGCCTTATGACCTCTAAGTAACATTGCACAAAGATTAAGCCTGAGTATCGTGCACTCGTGGCCGTAATCGCTATCAGCCGAGAAGTACAAGAGGGACACAATAAAGTTGCACAATCTTCGTTCAATAAAATCGGTTTCATAGGTTTTCTGAGCAGTGCTGAGCGACGAATAATGGTGGGGGTACCATCTGAACACAATGGTTGCATTGTAAAAACAAGTTTCTTGTCAACAATCGGTATATTAGATTATTTTAACAATGTTTCGGTCTGATACTGTAAGACCTTTATCAAGAGGCCAGAAGAAGGTATGACTGTCATTATATTGGAAACCGGATCGATGTCTTCATTGTTCGTTTGTCCTAGCGCCTGTCTTTTTCTTCTCCGCCTGTTCTGTCGTTGTTTGGTGCTGCTCTCATTATTCGGTGCCCGCTGTTATTGTTCCTTAAAACGTCTTGCGATAGTCCTTGTCACCTCACATCCTACGCCTCATTAGATGACCTAGATCCTAAATCAGAACACGATCATGTCCTAAGGCTTCACTGACTTAACACCTAAAGTCATTTGTTGGTCTGAAAGATGCTTGAAAACCGATGTAACATTCATTATGAAAAGCTTGTACGCGATCGCGTACAAGCTTTTCATAATAATCATTTGTTGGTCGCATCCCCACTCCCTGTTTTAAGGTTATTTGCACCCGCCTTACGATGACCTAGATGATATCACTGATCTAGTGACCTTATGCACTTTTGGCGGATATTTTAGTGGATCCGTTAACATGGATGATTTGGACATAGAAAAAAAATTAATGCACAATAGAGAACAACGAAATTAGAAGTACACAAGTGGATTCAGCTACTCTTACTCAATTCAAAACTGAGAAAGAAAGACTGACTCACATGATCCAACTTCCCTGGCCCTTTGTTGCGACTACTAGTCAATCAAACCGATCACTGTCATATAACCCATGATTTGATCAACGAGATCTATTCCCCACCTAACGCTTGTCAGTCTAGAATGAACAACGTTATGTTACGGTCATGCTTCTGTACACGCGAAAATGATAACCTGTGCTACGCTTTGAACTGACGAAGAGTAGCTGCATACACATGTGTACTTCTAATTACGTTGTTCCCTATTGCTATATAATTCACAATAACTGAACCTATGGTTTTTACATTCAGGCCATGAGTAACATGTTTTGGTTGCGTGTTTTCTTAGCTAGATAATACCACGGGATCAGCGAGCTTAAATAAAGAACAAAAGGAGCTGGCACACAATACTATACATCAGCCGGCCAGTGGGAGGTGAAAATCTTATTCGCATTCCATCCCTTCATGGTGGATTCAGAACCAGAGCTGAAGTATAACTCGGATACTCAGAATACCCAGTATTATGGAAAAACAATTGTTCTGTCAATAGCTGAAGCTTAAAAAAATCGTAGAATGACGCGAATCAAAAATTACATAGAAATTCGCGAGTGATACAACCGTGTGATAACATACAAAACATGAATACGTGTCTTCTGGATGCAGCACATGCTAATAGCGTAATTGTCAGGTGAGAGAACTGGACTAGCCTATTGACTAGTGTACATTAGTTTTTCACATTCGATAAATTCGACCAAACGCTCCAGTTATGTTATTACTGGCATCCGGACGGATAGGGACTGATCGATCGATCTACAAAGCCAAAGTATCACTCGTCTTGGATGATATCGTTCCATTCAAGCTAAACACGATAAGTAAACATTCATCCGAAGAAAGAATTATACAAAGGTTTCATATTTGTTAGAATGTACCCGGGTGTACATTTACCAAGCGAATAAGTCGACAGAATCTATTGCAGTCAGAGATTCACACTCTAAATGGGATCAAACAACTTGATAATATCTTGTGTTACATTCTGCTTTACTTGGTGAGCTTCCTTACGTGGATCCGACAAATATCTGCTTCCGGATACGGGGAGTACTTTTTCAAAAGTACAACCACAAGAAAGGAAAATTATGAATTAAACAAACGGTAGTGCAGTCCGGTCTTATGGCGAAGTTTCGAAGATACCTGTGCACGTGGAGGGTCACGAGTGAAAACGATTTGAGCATTTTTGTATAAACGAATACGATGAAATTCTATGTTGGAGTTACCTTTATTCTCTAGCAAGTTCGATGTCAGAGTTACCATGGCACTCTAATATGCCCAAGATATAATTGTCGACATTTTGCACAACAACCTTTCTTCACTAATATGAGTGTCGTTCGTATATGATGTAGCTCTATGACGTGAACTTTAATTTCCGTAATTATCTTTGTATCAAATGACATGCATTTTTAACTTTGATCACTCGTCTATAGACTCCTGTCTGATTAGAGTCAATCTGTTTGTCCGCAAAGACTTCTGATTTAATCGTAGCCAGGTTGGGTTCCGTTCAATATAATTGTGGTGTATATCTCAACCTCGTAATCCTCTACTTCCATTACAACTATGACTATCCACACTAGTGTCTAATATAGACATACCATACAGGGTATATGCTTCATCCTAAATCCGATTCTAAGGAACTGCAAAGCCACTTTTTTATGAACTCGACACAGCAATCTCAAGAAAAATAAAGTATCAATTTTACAATCTGTCTTTGCTTTGATCCATATCCATGGACGAAATTTCTGAGTACCAATAATTTCTTTAAAATGCAGTAAGGTTCCGCAGTACATACATATATAAATCGATTTTCACGTTGATTTTTGGATTAGTTCCTATTCAGTTTCAAGGTTATTGAAACTAATGGTCAGAAGAATAAAGAAATTCGAATCTGAGTAGACGTATATCATACAAAACAATAAAAAAAAACATTAAAAAATAAAAAAAACAGCGATAATACACAAACGTTTCTGGAAGCAAAATTTACATAATTATCCAACGGGTAACAGTTCCGGTGAAGTAGAACTTAGCTCTCAAGATAATGGTATAAGGTAAAAAAAATTACGGCATATCTGTGAATGAATAACAATTCAAATAAATGCGTCATTCTTGCAGAAATCGAAGACTGTGTCTGTCATTCTGGTCGGATAATAGATACTGTAGGTCGATATGTCGGTCTCAAAATATGTCCCCAATCTTGTGGCGACATCGCTTCTGCTGCATTCCTAGTGTTTAATCTAGTTAGGTCGGACACTGATTCCGACAAACGCTGGGGTTTCAAGGGGCAATTTAGTTGCAGTTGTCTTGGTGATGCTCCAACGGTTCTCACGGTTCATCCCGCGGCAATTCTGTTGGTTCATCCTCTTCGTGATAAATTTTTATAATCTGTACCTTGGATTCAGGGCTCCTCACAGAAATCGCTGCAGATGAGGGAGTGTCGACAACGTCTGCTGAATTAGATCCCGTCATCATGCCAGTTGCTCTTTTTCCATTATTGACAGTGAACTTCGGGTATAACCAAGTGTCGTTAGTTACAGAGATGTGGTTGGGATGTTAGCAGGAGAAGGTGTATCTACAGCACTTGGTGGTAGTGTGCTAAACGGATCCTTAAAATCGACGCTCGGTTTGTGATCACTGCTTCGGGGACTGCGAGAACTTCTAAAGTCGGCAATGATTGGCAGACTGTCTAACTTGACGTTTTGCTGCTGTGATGAATTAGAAATCATCCGTTCTAGTTCATTTTGCTTATGCTGCTGTCGTTTCAGACTGCGTGTTGCGAGTTCAATCAAGGTGCGTTTTTCCGCCATCGTAGAATTCGAACTGGCCAATGAGTCTTGCCAATTATATGCTTTACCTGGAGAGACATTATATGACTGAGGCTCTGATTTGTAGTCAGTCTGGGTAGCGATCAAGATTTCGGGCAGCATCATCGCGAGATACTTTTCCTAAAACAAAAGGATAGAATTATAGAAGTATATCCAAAATGTACACGTAGAGTAAATTCCTCAATCTGCGAATAAATAATAATAATAATAATAATAATAATAATAATAATAATAATAATAATAATAATAATAATAATAATAATAATAATAATAATAATAATAACGCTTTGTTCTTCCCAAAAAGACGAATTTTCAGCCAGTTTCACATATCCTATTATTACGTAAAATGTTCATCACTTCGATATTTCACTGCTTTGATTTCAAGCATATGCGCTGTAATGTCTAGGCCAATGGGCCATAGTGTTCCTCCAGTTAAAACATCTTACTTTTTGTTCGTTATCAGACATGAAACTAAGTTGGCGCTTCATGCTGTTCAGGTATACATAAATATAGGATGCTAAGTAAAGACACGAGCTTGCGACGGTCACACGCTAATCATCACGGTTGTGTAATGATATTCAACAACGATTCACCAAAGATGCACACAAAGATTCATCAATAAAGTCCATGATCGTGTGGATTCAAAGGATTCAAAGGATTCAAAGTTTTATGGTGAAAAAGCATTGGCTTTACAAAAACCATAGGATGACAAATATGGTGAATTACAATATGTAGTCACAATGAAATGAATCGTTTATTGTACAATTAATTACTCGTTCAATAGGTGGGGGCAATTACAACATTTGTCAACATATAGTCATCTAATCTCT
>JALGAQ010000009.1:1086726-1107162 GCA_028829895.1 Sinotaia quadrata | reverse complement strand
TGGATCGGCAGAGAACAACAACTGTCTGTATGCACGTCTATTTTCTTCTGTGTTCTCAAGGTTAATGTTTTTGAAGCGTTTTCCAATTGTGGCTGAAACATGTTAGATCGAACATCAAGCGCAAATTAGGTACTTACAAACACTTTCATCAGCGGCTAGTAGCCCCTTACCAGGAGCTACTAATGCATTGGCAATATCTCGCAGTTCTTTTTGTTTTCCTTCAGGGAGATATTCACTAAATCTTGGAGGAACAGGTGCCATTCTGCCAGAATCCCGGGTGTCCGTATGCTGGAGGCCTCACAAAGAATGACTGAATTATTCAAAATTTATCGATTTTAAAAGAAAATCAATGGTTAATCTATCAATATCACTGGGTCAAAAATAGCAAAGCGTGCGGTATAACATCAGTGTCAAGATATTACGTGGCATATAAATATCTTTACCTGTTACTTTAACCTTTTATTTTAACTGAAGAATGCCCAAACTGTAGCAACATATCTATCAACCGGCTTTTGTTATTAGTGGGCCCCTGATTGACACATTATCAAAGTGTTGTTTAATTTGTCGAACCGATGCATGAAGAGGATAATTATGAATGTGCATTATTAGTTTTCGAGATAATTACTAGAACAGATAAACATATCATTTATAACCGTGGATAAAAACTTTTCAAGCTGTTATACAAGTAACTGATTAGAAATTCCGGACCACAGGTTTCTGGAAACGTATCAAAGTGGTGGTAGTAATGGGGTAAATTTTCATTGATATATGGAGATGGGATATCAGTAATCATAACTTTCCTGACGTTGTTAACATCATGCTTCCTACCGTTTACGAAAAAGAAAATTACAATTGAATTGAATTCTTCAGAAGGGCCGAAATCTGGGAGCTTAGATGAAACACACACACACACACTCGAAATCGTCGATCACTTTGTTTATTTGGGGAGTTGCGTTTCCACGGGTGGAGATATCGGCACCGAGGTTGACCTCAGAATAGCAAAAGCTAGGCTGGCGTTTGTCAACTTCAAGCATCTTTGGCGTAGACGTGACATCAGTCTTGCCTTGAAAGGCAGAGTCTACGGCACGACCGTTCGCGCTGTGTTACTCTATGGCTGCGAAACTTGGCCGCTTCGCGTGGAGGATAGTCGCCGACTTTCTGTGTTTGAAAACCGCTGTCTCCGTAGCATTGCTCGTGTCCAATGGCAACAGCATGTGAGCAATGAAGAGGTGCGACACTGTGTGCTAGGGCCAGATAGTCGTCCACTAAGCGACATCATTTCACTCCACCGATTACGTTGGCTAGGGCATGTCCTACGTATGCCCTCTTACCGCTTACCACAACGTGCCTTAATGGCGCTTCCCGGACCTGACTGGAAGAAGCAACGTGGCGGTCAACCCATGACTTGGCAGCGAGGTATGAAGAAACTGACGAGCAAGCTAGCTCGTATTGGCTCTTGTCGACTACCAGGATGGGATCGAAAAGACGAGGAGACCCAATGGCTGATAACCCTAGGAGAAATGGTGCAGAATAGAAATCAGTGGCGTATCTGCATTTCTTCGTGTTGTGACTGATTCTCTCTCCCCCCCACCCCCCAAACAAAAATCGGCGTGTAGATAAAAACTATAAAAATATACAAAAACAAACAAAAAACATTGATAAAAATTTGTACCCAATCTTCCCCATTTTGTTGGCCTTTTCATTTTAATTTTTCTTCTTATGTACATGATTTGCCTGGCGCCAGGCCTATTTTTACAGGACGGCGAATATACATACATACATACAGATGACGCTTACTCATTCATCATTTGGAGAAGACCTTTATGGTACCTTTCAACATGAGTATATTGGCAGGTAGGCTTATCGATTCTTGGAGGGATATTCGCATTAGCTGGGCACATAAGCCCACCTCCCAATGATCGTCTCATTGTATGCGCGACCGAAGTTACTAGAAAGACTGGCTCTTCAATGGATCAAGCCATTGCACATGCTAATCATTTGGTCCCCAAGAGTGATCGTTCATCAATGGATGCCTTGGCTTCTTTGACTTAATCAACCTCTAGGCGAATTGAGCCTGTTTTTTTCTATTTTAGCAGTGTCTTTAATAGAGCTGATAGAACTATAGTACTCACGAAATTGACCAATCTTGATTTAGATTCAGGCGTTCTTACATGGATATTATATTAGTAATGTATTGTGCAGTTCAGTGGGTTAACTTACCTCTGCTTACTTTCTCAATATATGTAAGTGATCTCAGCTAAACACAACTACTGCGTATGATTTGACATTCTGTACAAGTTCGTCCATGACCTGGTTGGGGATATCAGAAATCTGGTATTAAACCTAAATGTAAACACGTGTTTAGAAATGGATTTTTCACTGAAATCTCCATGGGCTGGGTTGATTCCTCTAATTCTTCAAGTGATACCGAACATCCCATAGCCTTAAATTTTAAATACCTTGGAAGGACTTATCTTTGAACCATAGTTGGTCAACATACCTTGCTTAGAAGTAGGTATCTATGTTACGTAGTGCACGAAGTCTCATCCGTCGATGTTTTCTCGCATGTCATGGGTATGATGGCTAATATGCATCAGACTTCGTAAGAAGCCCTGACAAGAGGGGTCTCGTATGGTAATATGTTACGAAAAAAGTAATTTACAATCCTTCGATATTTGGGCGTTCTAACAGATAAAAGCGTGCGCCTCACGTGTGCGACCATAACATAACGGTTAGCGTATTCGCGAGTTGGGAACGCGACGTGGGTTCGATTCCCGGAGTGGACAGATATGCCTTGCTGATGATCGCTAAGAAGCGTGAAATACCTGTATTCAAGGCTTCTGCTCTACTGAGAAGACTGTGAAGACTACCCAAGCAGAAAATGGACTGTGAGCATTATAAAAAATTTACTATTGAACGATCCTGTTGTTCTTTACCACTTGCCTGTTTTCTATCGCGGTTTACCTTCTAGACATTTTGCTGTACATTCGAGAAGAGCAAGGATGCTCTCTTAACGATGTCGCATGAAATGTGAAGAAGCGACCCGGTTTTATTAAGTGGCACTTTGGGGCTAGTGATCATTTGACAGCGAATATTTTGGAAGACATAACTCTTCCCGTTTACGATTCCCCCAACCTATGCGAAAAAAGCAAAAACCAGGCGCTACGCTATGCAATTATTTGCTACAATAACAGCTTCGAAAAAATTCACTGCTGCGTTTCTCTTACGACATCTCAATGAACTGGAACATACTGCCAAAACAGTTAAGTTGAAACTATTCTATCAGAAGGGATTATTATTAATAATTTATCATCCTTTATTTTGGTCGTCCTATGATTTTGCTTGCTTGAGGGAATCCGGTGCTGAACGTATATATACTGGGAAATCGTAGTTTACGAACAGAGCGACGTGATAATACTAATACTAATACTAATAATAATAATAATAATAATAATAATAGTTTGAGTTATGGGTATGTATCGACTGCCTTCATTTGACCATCGCTGTCTCACATATGGAGGAAACAATAATTGGCTTATGTCCGTTCAGATAGAACGTCTCCCTGATTGATGAAACTGCTTACTTTTTTTCATACATTTATCTCACTTATTATTATTGTTTACAATATTGCCACAGATATTTCGTGCATATATATATATATATATATATATATATATATATATATATATATATATATATATATATATATATATATATAGATTTTAGTATTATTGCTTTCTCAGTTTTACTTCTTTCTATATTCACTACATCATCGTTTGTTACTGTGGATCCATATTTGAATTGATCAATTTTTCACACAAACTACAGAAAACGGGTATTTAGCTTTTAAATGAAAAGCTTTGTTCGATAGTTCTTCGGTTCTGTAAATTCAAACACTCTTAGTCAACTTTTGTAGCCATCATTTTTATGATGTTTCGATCTGTTGGACTTTCTTCCCAGATCATTAGGTTAATGTCACCGGATTTGATATCGCGTATGCAGGCGTCCATGCAGTATCGATTTAGCCTTCTAACTGATTTGGACTCACGGATTTGAGGATTCGATTTTCATCTATTCGTTTCACATGGCTAAACCATTACAGATACCTGTGACCACTGGAGCGAAAATACTCTGGAGCCCGGCTAGTTGCAAGATAACCTTGTTCGAAATGTTATCTTGCAGTTAGAATCGGGTTGCTCCAGACGCGTTGATTCAAGTGCAAAACATTGTTGCTGCTGTACCAATATGCTTGCTTATTTCAGAATTTAAGGAGAGGGTACTTGAGATAGGGGATCCCTGATAGGGGAATTTACTTACTACCCTTACTGTGTGACCTTCAATCAAAATTTCCGGCGCACTACTAACCCCATGGCCAATAACATTGGTATCGTTTAAACTAATAGTTGGACCGAATTCATTATAAGCATTAGCAAAACAGTTTATAAGTCACTTCAGCCCTTTTCCAGGATGGACAGTGTTGCATAATCCGCAAAGAGCAGCTTCCTCATAAACATTTTCAAAATTTGGTGTTTGCTCGAAGCCGCACAGAGTTGAATAATCCACCATCGCCTTGGTGTGGAGGAATGTCCCTGTAGGTATGTGTCAGCAGTATCGAAATAGATGCCGAAGTGACAGAGCAAGCACACAACTTTGCTTCACACTATTCTTGATGGCAAACGCGCTTGATGTTCAACACAGAGAATAGTAAGGCCAAATAACAATCTTGATGTTCAACACAGAGAATAGTAAGGCCAAATAACAATCGTCGATAAAAGTGCATTTCATATTATCACATAATTGATAGTTACTCACGCCGGTGAAGAACCGTTGATGCTCAAAGTGGTGACAGTTAACACTTAGGCATATTAGGGTGCCAAGGCAACTCTAATAACTGGACTTGCTAGGGAATGTAAGTAACTCCATCATGTTGAACTTAGAAGAACAAAATAGAAAACTCGCATAAGAATAACTATTAGAATATAGGAACATAAAACGGAGATTGCCAGCAGCCTTCTACCTGAAATAAAAGCGGAATGATTGAGAGCGTATGGAAAACTTGAAGCACTGAAAGGGTTGACTTATAGCTTAATGCTTAGAAATGGGATCAGAGTACACATAATAAGAGTAATTAAAATAAGGAGAGACTTCATAAAGGAAAGAGACTTCATAGTATTGGTGTTAAACCCGATAAAGTCAATTGGATCGTAAAGGAAGTCAAACTAACCCAACTGTGGAGATGATGGAGAAGTTTGAACCGTTTTATCACGTCCAAATAAGCATCAAAATGCATATGAGCATTACAATGCGATATCAACTGAATGGCCAAGGAAGTCAGGTCAAACAGATGGCAGATGTTTGGGATTAGGCACGTGAAGCATCAAGGTGACTCTGTATGTGCTGGGTCTAATGAACAAAGAGTGATGGGCATTAGGGGGTGGGCACGGAAAACTTGAGGCTTAGGCAATGGTAAGAATGAATGTATTCCGATTCTGAAGCTTCATTCCAGAACCAAGGTTTGCTGTTCACTTCAGGGACACTCCACACACCCAATTAGTTGCACGACAGACTCAACAAGGCTGTTTCTTAGCAGATGTCGCGGAAGTCAACATTCCGGGATGCACTTTTTATAGGTGTGGCCGAACGTACAGTCCACGTGGATGAGTATTACTTTATACTTCGAATAATCTGCGGGTGGCCGGGTTTTCACCTTTCGGAGTGTGCACTACGGTTGGTTTGATGTACAGGAGCCCGGGGAGCTCTCAAACTTAGCGGATCAATATCATCGCTAGATTCACCAACTTGCCGCGCTTACGCTTGATGGAAGATTTCAATCTCCCTCACATCCCACGGCAGCTCCACGAATTATCAGCATCAGCCACCTCCACAAGATATAACATCAATGCTGAAATTAGAATGCATTTTATTCGCGGACGATTGAAAAATATGGCGAAAAATAAGGACCACTCAGGACTCCTTAGACCTTCAGATGGTCCTGGACATCCAAGCCAAATAGTCCTTAGAAAATCGCCTTCTGATCAATGTACAAAAACCAAAGGTTCTTGCTATCGGCCGAACCTAGACAGCACACACCACACGCTAGAAGGTACATCTCTGTAAGAGATGTCTTCCATGGAGTACTTAGGAACCATCAAGACTAAGGATCACACAAGCAAAGTCCGCTCGGCTGGACTGAAGAAGACGTGAGTATTCAAACGCACATTTAATTAATGGTTCCCAAAATATAAAAGAAGCTCTCAAAACAAATATGATCGCCGATGAAGTACGCATCCTTCGCTTGATTACCCTGCAAAAAAGTGGGATCGCCCAATTAGAATACGTTCAACGCCTATGCACGAGAATGCTAAGGCCGCTGAAAGGATTTCCTATGAAGAAAGGTGCAAAAGCCTGAACTTATTCACTCTAGAGTACTGTCGAGCCAGGACGAGCCTATTTATCCTCTTCCACTTAGTGGCACTCCGCCACTACCCTGTTACAGCATTTAGCTGTAAGAATCTCGGACGACCGTAAAAGAGTGTATTCTTTCAAACTGAAGGTTGTCAGAGCGGATGGACTCCACCATGTCTACCGAATTTCGTGTTGAACTGTCTCACTCTGGAACTCTCTTCCCGCGGCAGCCGTTAGCGTCCCTTCGGTCGCTATATTTAAACTAAAACTGGATAATTTTTTGCTTCCACACAGGTGCTTGCACCTGCTGCTCTCTATTTTTGAACCTTGAATCTTGAAACATATCGTGGTCGAAAGTTGAGCAAAAGTCATAATTACTTATATTCAAAATACTTAGGAAAGAATTTTAAAAGCATTGACTTTGTGCACACGCACAAAAGATCAATTTTACATTATCGTAGTTAACTACTCATTAGCAGTATGTTCATACTAATGTTTTTTATTCACTTTCCTTGGTATCACGAGATGGATTATTAAGGTAAAAGTCTAACTGTATGTACAAACGCCAATAAAATGAGGCAAATAATGGATATTTATTATATGTCAACTCATTGTATGAAGCGATATTAGGAAAGAAACAATGCCTCAATGACGAAAACTTCATGCCTTCAGAGAGAATCGAACTCTCGACCCCTGGTTTACGAGACCAGTGCTCTAACCACTGAGCTACGAAGGCTGACGGACGGCAAAGGGTGCATGAAAGCTTCAGATTTTTCGTTTATGAATGACTCGAAAGATATATTCAAGCAAACTTGAACATACGTGCGAATATACGATGCGAATAAACAGAGCTGAACATGGCCACTTTAACTATTCAAGACATGTTCGAAGACGAGATGTTACCCTGTTGGCCAAACCGAAACTTGCGTTTGATTGAACGGTTCTCAATTCCTTTTTATGGATGCTCTAACACACAAAGCAGCAGGCTGGTCAATGCAATCACTGCTCAAGTGACTTCAATTTCTGGTACGAGAACGAAAATCGATGAAACAAAATGAGATCCCGACTAAGTCATCGGTGTGTGCTTGCAATGTTCCTTTTACTGGTTAGCATCTAATGGTTTAATTAAAATAGATGGTATCGTAAAGGTGATGAGCAAAGTTGAGAAACACATCATTACATGAAGAACAATGAAAAAGAATATCACGATTATAATACAATGCAACTGATCATCAACTGTTCATAATTCAGTAGTAGCGATTTGCATTCCTGCCGGATGCAGTTTATCGAAAGATAGGTATGGAGAAATGCAGGCAGAATTGTAGGCTTCAATTCCACAAATACCTGTTTACAAGTCAGAAGAAAAGTATTTGTTGTTAAAATTTGAGTGTGACTGAGACATCCGCATGTATGAGGGACTGGATTGGAGAATGACTTAAATCCTAAAACCATATCAATTTGTATGAGATCCGATTGGGCAATGGCTTTTATTTTCGATCAGCGAAACTTGGGTACACTATCGGATTTGGACAATTCGTACCTTCTAAACCGAACGATGCTCCTTTGAGAAAATATACCTGGTGCCAAATAAATAATACGCGTAAAAGGCCAACGAAAAGTGAGTGGATAATTGTACAACGAAATGTTTTGCGTGAACCAGTAGCCAAATCAGACCAGGATAAATACCGTTCGTTTTCACAGAGGTTCGTGAGTGGAATATACCAATCATATTCCCGACACTACTGTACGGACGTCTGATGAGAAACCGAAAGATAGCTATCGAAATGCACTAACTCTACTCATAGAAAGCCAATTCAGTGAGGCAACATGTTGAATCTACTCGTGGAATGTTGTTATACAAGGTCGTACTTACCAAGAATAGAAGTGTTTTATGTGTATCTAGTTCAATACCCAAGTGGCGGACAATACACTTCACTCAATAACCAACCCATAATTTATTCTTTCCGTTCGGAACGACTGAGTCAGTGCACTTGCAACAGTAGTGAGAAAATGCCGGATTTAGTCGTAAACGGTTTGTGTGGATATACTGAGATATTCATTGAGCAGGCCCTTCATATTAACACAGAGTCAAATAGAACGACACCAATACGGCTGTGGTGGTTAGAATCGAAAGCAAGGCTACATTTACCAATATCTATCATCCCTTCAGTAATAAATTTAAAGCGCTGATTCATAGTAACACATGTATTTGTTTGTTGCAAAGAAAATATATAAAATCGTTAGAAAATACGATTAAATCTGAGTCAAGTTTGAATTCAACAATCACGAGAAAAAATTATCCAATCGTAATTGTTTTGACTCGTGCAAATGTCGACCCTTTTTTGCGCGTTTCACTGTTTTTTTAGTCAGCAGCTAAAAATGCAAAAATATGTATAACGAAAATCAGACCAGCCAACATTACCTTGATGTCCGACTTGTGCGTCCGATCTTGGAAGTATGAGAAAACCTGAAACGAATGAATTAGCAGAAGCGCTTAAATGAGGGACGCCATGTATTGGATGTCACAGGTGAGAATAATGGACGGGTCGAAACATCGGGCACTGGAAAGAAAATCTCAACTTGGACTAGAAGCTGATGGGTTAAAACGCAAAGACATACTGCGATCAGGGTTTCGGTTTGGATCTGAGAAATACGAAAACGATGAATGTCGATATCGCGTGATCACTGGTGTAGTAAACTTATAATATAACTAGCACCAGATAAATAGATACATGAGATTTTATAATTTTGATAGAACGAAAGATGAAGTTGGGATCGCCTCACCAGAGAGCACCAGGGCCAGCTTCGACATCTACAACTCTCCGTCAGCTGTTCATTCCACTATTTGGACAAATCTGAAATTTTCGTTTGGAAAAGACGTGTTATACGAATCCGGTGGCCAAATGATCTTGGGTCAAACCCACTTCAGTAGTTCACGCCAGATTTTTGCATTAGGATAAGTCCACATTAGTTCCATCAAGTCACATAAGGATTTGCTACGAATTCTACCCCCTGCATCCCCAGGGAACAAGCACAGAAACACTTAATTTGTATATTTCGTCTCTAGTGGTTGGCAGAAAGTTAACATCATAAAGAAATGCGTACTTAACCTAGTTAGCCGATGGACGGAAAAGCGCATCGATTAGACAATTGATCAGCAAGAATTGACTACAAGTGAAGGGAAGAACCGCTTGTAAGTCTTAACAAACAGACGGTGCGATAAAATCTTACCCTACGTTTCTGTATCAACGACCCCTAACTGCACCTACTTTTCGTTTTTCAGTTTTCAAGTTTAACCAATACATTTCGATGACCTCAAACCGCTGCTAATCGAGGAAGATACTTCTGACTGGTGGATACTGCGCCCAAATAGCATGCCTCTCGTAGCTGCTACATTGAGCAACCGGATGTTCAATAACGGTTCACGAACCACTCGAAGCAAACTTTGAGTAGGGACGAAAATATTGTTTGAAATTTTGATTTTTTAGGACGCCTGCTATTGTTCTTAACCTCTCGACAAACTACAGAAACTTTTCCTTTTGTGGATTACTGGACATTTATGTCGGCCTTAATAGTGAGTTTCAAAGAAGTATAGAGTCATACGATTTGCCCCGTTTCGGTTGCAATGACTAGATGTGAATCAAAAGCCTATCAAGAGCTCATGTGAGTGGTAAGTAGTTACAATGCCGCCCAGGGAAGTACCGCTGCACAACATATATGAGGTATATGCGGATAACCACTATAAGTTCCCAGGCTGATTTCCTCTTTATCACTTTTTAGTGAAGTATAATTCATAATTTAATGGTATAAAAAGCAATCAACTTTACAAGAACCATTGGGTGATGTGCATATAAGATAGTCAGTATAGAGTAATAAAGCAATAGAATATATGCGAGCTCCACAATACAATCTGTTATGCATTGATATGTACTTTCTATGCATGTCTGTAAGTGCCGTTTGAATGTATATTCATTTGAAGCACATACAATATATTCGGGTAGATTGTTTCACATGACCATTTACAATTCTTCATTTGGGTAATTAGTATTGCGCGTTCGTTTCTTAAAAGGAGCTTTTAACTATAGGCCCTCCCTTCCTTTGTAATTCAATTTGTTGTGTAATTAAAGCTTCTTTATTCCAAGACTATAACGCTTGGATATAGTGTTGTATCAGAAATAAGAAAACGGTATACAAACCTTTTTAGCTGCAGTTGATATCGGTGCCTGTTTCAAAGCTTCTTCATCCAACCATCGGCCATGAGTCAGTGGAGGAAGATCATCAAAACGATCAGAAGGCGTTAGCTCCAAAGTGTAAATCACATAGGTCATATGAATGTGTGAAAATTTATGCAGTATCTTGAAGGGAAAACAAGAACGTAGATCCGTTACATACCACAAAATAAAACACCAAATTACGTATATGCGTTAAAATAGTTTCTTCTTTTAATCCCTTGACCGTAGGAGGAAAATAGAATTTGAAGTAATGAGACTTCCCCAAGCTTTTCTGTCGTCATCAGTCCGAATCAAGTCCAGCACATTCATGTGTCCAGTCCTTCATGGTATCGATCCGGCTTTTCTTTTGTCTTTGACCCCCCCTCCAATGTTCTTTGAATAATTATTTTTGAAAGGGTATCGTTGCGACTTGTGGTTTTCAAAAATAGCCTAAAAACTGATTTCACTTAGCCTATGTATTTTTCTTTCATTTACTCCAATCGTGTACATAAGTGCAAACAAATGATCTAAGCATAAACCTCTCGGTTCAGAATCTCTACTGGTATCTGCTTTTTAGCGGTTTATGTGGTGCTGAAAGGGTTGCAAATCATGAAAAACTCCTTTCAGTAACAGGAAGGAGCATACTTTGCAACCAGCTGGTAACCACTGAAGCAATGTTGTTACGAACTGGATGAAAAGTGACTTTTAAAAAAGTGGACGCATTCTATTAAATTATACAGCTGGTTGGTCTGGGAGATACGCATCCCGCCCAAAAAGTTTCTGGCATAGTTTAAGACTTACCAGACATGAGAATGAAGACACAACAGCAGTGGTTACTAATAAAGCTAACATCATCAGAGCAGCATGGACAACATACATGCTCTTGCTTAGTATAGTTCAGTTAACAATTTAGCACGAATTCCTGAACTGTGGTTCTTTACAGGTTTTATGATCATTCGAGAAACATATCACCAACCTGCTAGCGAACTTAGCATCAGACAAATCATGCTAAAATAATGTGCGTTGTTCGTGGATTTTACTACACGGTCGCTCACCGTGGGATTAAAACTTGCAATTTCCTTATTATTTATTAAAAACGAATAACATTCAATTTCTATTTCTATGGATCAGTTCTCCCGTGTCAGGATGAAATCACTTCCAACTGAGTCACCAATGAAAGTTGAGAAATCGTATGATTAGTAATAAAAAGTTACACACCAACTTCACATAACGGCCTGTGGCTGAATAGTGTAAAATAGTTGTATCCAACTGTGGATACGTACGTACGTGGTTCGAGTCCGGGTGTTGAAGTCAAACCATAGAGCACATCACTGGAGCCAAGAAGGGTTTGATGACTGGACACATCAGTAGATCCATGTATAAAAAACATACAGGTTAAAAATTATTCACTATCGCTCTACAATAACGTAGGTCGACGCATGGTGCCTGGTCAGATAGAAAGACGTACGACAGTTCACATAAGATGGTTAGCGGAAATAAGGAATCTTTTGAAACATCGTGAAGGCATATCAAATTACGTCTTTGAAATATTAAAAGTGGGGCTTGCAAAAGTATGAAACAAACCTTCCCAATAGCTTGTGGCGCCCAATGATCCGAAGCATTCTCGGGTGCCTGCAATGCGGCCCTAATTTTATCAAGTAGCGGGGAAAACTCGACTGAAACCACTGATTGTTGGTCTTGAAAATCGGAACTTTCCAGTTTCGAATCCGCAAAGGGCGTATGGCTGGGAAATTCCCAAAGACCTGCCAATAATCCTGGAATAAAGTGTACGACGGAAATTGTGACCATGTTGGAAGACGGAAGTAAAACATGAATCAGATGTAGTAGCACAAACATAACATGATCAGGGTTAAGGGCACCACAGCAGTGATGTGATCCGGTTCCCGTTACCTATATGGGGTATAGATGTTATATATCACTTTTCCGTTTTTAGTCACAAATGCAATCCATCTCACCTTTTTCTATGGATTATTATTTGGACTGTTTCCAGAACATTTGTTTCAGAAAGAAATGCCACAAACTGGTTGGGTGGTGATCCGCTCGTTGGAAATAAGGTCAACACTCACATTTTCGAATTCAGAACAAACAAATTGAGGTGCAAATGCAATCGGTATTTCTTCTTCAGCTCAAATACAATACACAGTTTATACATAGTTTTTCATAGACCAAATGAAACCAGTTGATCAAAAATTGCAGTCAACACAGCTTATATAGGTTTTTTTCACAGGCAGATTAAAGTCAAGTGATTAAAACTTGGCGTCCAACGGCTCGATGACGTGTCTCACATGACCGATCAATCGACTGATCGATCGATTACATGCGGCCGATACGGTTCACCACTCCAGGGAAACTGTAGCGCTTGTGTGAGCAGAGCGTAGGGGCTCGATGGGGAATGGCGATTGTTTCAGTGATTGATAGAAGCTTGCACCTTACGCTTTTAGGCTGCTGATTCGGACTCTATAGATGACACGAAACGCTTTTCTCACCAATACTCGATGGTCTGTTTGGATGTTGAATGTTGCAGTTGAATGACACTGGTAATTGATTTAGTTACACCAGTTCCGATCCAGGCCGGATGATGCTCTCTGATTCTCTTTGATAGACACCTCGTCGTGCGGCCAACATATTCTGCTTTACAACAAGAAAATGAGTGTATCACCATAGACTGGTCGAGGACTGGTATCTTATCTTTGAGTTTCATTGGTATCATCGGTCTGGTAGTAAACCAGCCACATAATGTCGAGGCTGGAAATGTCCGAGACAGAGATTGGTAGAGTCTGCGGTTCACGTGTTCTGCCGCGATGTCTCCCTTGAATGGAAGTTGTAAGTAGATTGGTTTGCGTTCAACTGTAATGATATCAGGTTTCTTTTCGTGACCATGAGATTCTTCGTGATAAATTTTTCTGGAAAAGCGTTTTCTTTTAATATATTCCTTATTCGAACCAGCTCCTCATTTAGCGTGTCATCAGAACATATTTTCAACGCTCTAGAGGCTAAGCATCTAACAAGATTTCTTTTCTGCCTCAACGGGACGAAACTATGAAAGTTCGTGTACTGTCCTGTCCACGTGGCTTTTCGGTAGACCGTTTTCTTTAAACTCCCATCTTCACGTCGTTTCAATCCAACATCGAATTGGAAAGAGTCACTCTGTTCAGATTCTGATGTGAATTTAATCGAGTCGTGCACGCTATTAAACCGACGGACGAATTCCCTGTCTGAGGACTATGAAATTTCAAGATTTTGAAGGTTCAGCATAAGACTGAGATTCCTATCTGCACAAAAGAACACATGCTGATACAGTGATCATAATGCTCTAATCGGGAATCCAAACAAGGACTGCTGGAAATCTAAGTCTGTGTCAAACCTCAAATCACTTGGGTGCTAATCCATGACGAGCTTACAATGCATCTGGTGCAAATTATCCCTAATTTTAGGCCATTGGTAGGTACGTGGAATCTTACCGCTTTTGGGTCTCTGGAATAAGAGAAAATGAGGCACGCCGTTGAATTCCGTATAAACCATAATGACGACTGTCCTCTCTGTTCGTGCAGCACGCTTGTTCAGTTTCACAGGGTAATTCATAACACCCAAACTGAAAAAGAATAAGCAGAATACACATGGGTGGAAAATCACTTGCTGTGGTAATTTGCATAACTGTGTATTTGAATTCTTAACCAATGAACGAAACTACCGAGCTGATGAGCACATCCAGCACCAACTTCGGTTTGAACAAACGAGTCGTACACACCCATGAACAACTCGTATAGTCGTTTGGTGCTAGGCCTGTCATCAGGTTGGCGAACATTTTTTCATCTTATCGGTAAATCTGACCGATCTTTGAGCACCGCGAATGCTCTTATAAACACTATTTGTCAAGCTTGCTTGTCAGATTAAGTGGGGTTCGGTACAACCTCGCTCATTTGTTATAACAACCTGCCACTAACAAAATATCAACAAGTGTTGCTGGTCGCAATGGAGTAGATCAAACGGCATCGTCAACTGAAGGTCAGGTTTGTATAAGAGACCGTTTAGTGAATGCATTTAGAAAGAATAACAAGGACCACTATGTTTGATGAAGTGTATTGCAGTGCAATCAATGGAATAATTAATATGGTTTGCAATTTAGTGCAAAAAATATATTGACCACCATCAAAGTAACACGTAGGGGCAAACTTACTTCTGATCATAGGTGTCAAGTGCAAGGCAAAACCCACACTCTTCAATATCATTAACAGAACTAAAAATATAAAACTACAGTGAAGCCCAATACTTTCGTGTATTTCGTGAAACTTGGTACCGCAATTCGTTCGGCTTGGAAGATCGAAATTTGGCCTGCAACATTATTCAATCATCAAATATGGCAACAGTAATTACCCTTTCATAGGCACCACAAACACCGACCTTTGCCAAGGGGCAAATAGAGCAATTGGGTTGCTTTGGAGTACAACACACTGCACCAAGTTCCATCAATGCCTGGTTAAAGTCACCTGGGCGATCAGGGTCAACCAGCTCATCTGCGAGCTGCCAGAGTAGTGTTACTGTATTGGTCTGTTGCATTGGAGCACCGATCTGACGAAGACGCGTAAGTACGCGAATCACATTGCCGTCCAAAGCGGGAACTCGCTGGAACAGAACATATGGAAAGGATTAGTTTCAAGAGAAATATAATTCCAGTGAGTAGTCCACGAAGTAAACAGCAAAAGTAAGGACAAAAATTATGGGAACTTAGCTTCACTGAAATCTGACACCGTGGATCATTTTGATTCGCGTTTAATGTTAACAGTAAATTACTTGTTTAGTAAAGCAAACAATCAGCAATCACATTTTAACGTCAGCAAGACTTTGGGTTAGGGAGTTTATATATATATATATATATATATATATATATATATATATATATATATATATATATAAACAGGACATGAGGTGAAGTTGAGTGATGCACATGTCATTGGATCATCCAATAAAAAACAAGAACGTCTAGTCCTGGAGGCCGTCCTGTCAACAGGCTCATACAACCGACACATTGAGTTAGATGCGCACTGCGACACACTGACCACCAGAATAAGGGATGAAAGAGCGAAGCATAGACAGGGGAACAAGGTTGAATAAATAACGCTGTAATCACCATTTCCTCACGTTCTGAAGACGGGTCTCAGTTCAGTCCTGAAACGTCAACAATAAACCTTCCTACTCGGTGTTTGCCTTCTCAATTCTATTATATATATATATATATATATATATATAACCATCAGACTCGAGAGACTATGGTGTTTGTCACTCCGCTTTGTCTTATTCAATTTCCTTTTGGTTTTTATAATAATCACTTAACTTTCTAACTTTTTCTATTCCTGTTTCTGTTGATCGGATTTGGTTTTAATTTTTCTTCTTCTTAAATGCTTTCAACTTTAATTTTATTTGTATAATATTGTGAATACTAATAGTAGTGTTTATCGTTTCATTTATTTTTTGTTATTAGAACTTTTATCCTTATTATCGTTATCATTATCATCATTAATTTTTATAATGTTATGATTGTTATTCCTTTATTTTTACTACTGTTATCAACCACATTTACGATTTTTATCCATTTAATATTTTCTCTAACACATGTTTTTAATGCATCATCGTCTGTGACTGTAGAGGCCTATACTAGACAGGCATATTTTACTACAGCCACTATAAACAACGGGCGTTCGGCTTTCAGAACGCATGTTATTTTCGGGTTTTTTCCTATCTCGCAACGTCATGTGGTCTTGGTCTATTCTTTCAGCTGCTGTCTTTATGATACTCCGCTAGCTGCTGCGATTCCCTGCACGCTCTTCCCAGTTCACCAGGTCGATTTACCGCATTTGATGTCCCGTTTGACTATGTCCTTGTAGCGCACGTTTGGCATTCCGACTGATCTAGAACCTGCGGCAAGTTCACCATATATATATATATATATATATATATATATATATATATATATATATATATATATATATATATATATATATATATATATATATATATATATATGACTTTGGGTTAGTGCGGTAGGGTCCGTTAATGAGCTGATTTAGCCATTTTCATCTTTCAGCCGGGATAATATGTTATCAACTGACTAGTACTCTTAATGTGCCGTGATGGCGCAGTGGACAATGCAACGAATTCGGAAGAAAACAACCCGGGCTCGAATCCCACCCCGGCACCTACTTCGGTTCTGGCAATCGAGTAGCATCAAGCCCACGAAAAGCTAACAGAATTGTTTGGTGCACGGCCTATGATCAGGTTGGCGAACAAAGTATTGTTAATAGCATGTACAACTCGCTAACATTGTTTAGGGTTGATATGAGGCGATATAGAAGTACATCAGAAAAGATAAAAATGCATTTATAATGGGCATCTCTATTGTGATAGCTGCACTATGGCTGTGACTAATAGTTTAAGCTAATTGCTCCAAATTTGTACCACGTAGCATAGGCAAGGAATAAGATGTCATGTGAACGTGAGTTGAACATATAGAACTTACTTCATTGAAAGCAATACTTGCGATCGCCCCAGCGGTATACCGGCCAATACCAGGTATTTGTGTTCTCAATAAGTGCGAAGATCGTGGTATATCACCTTTGAAATCCCGGACAATCTACAATCAGAGGTTACATCGATTGATGTAGGCTACCTTCACTGCTGCTTCATGAAGAAGACGCGCTCTGGAGTAGTAGCCTAATCCGGACCATACAGTGTTTACGTCCTGAAAGTGAACTTAGAGTTGTGTTGATTACTTCGAGAGAAGCGGCTGCTAAATCATTAACAGTAGGCCATTTCTAAAGGATGCTGGTTATAGAGGTATTACCTACATTCATCCAACGTTCGTAATAATCAACGACCGTTTTTACTTGGGTTTGTTGAAGCATTATTTCCGATACCCAAACTGAGCATATAAAATTGCACCTTAACATATGTTACCTGCATAGCATCGGACGTTCAAATCAGTTGTGGTCTATCGAATTTTAGGATAGAGGTTGAAGAACTCACTAATTTGCGCCAAGGTAGGTCACGTTTCTCTTTGTCGTACCATAACAAGAGAGACTTCCTCAGACTAAAAAGTTCTGAGTCAAAAAACTTGTGAATAGTGCTAAGCAAAAAAAATGAATAGTAAGTACGTTTACACATACCACATGCGCTGTAATTAAATGTAAAAATGTAGCCGAAAAATGAACCTAAAATGAAAATAGGAATTATACCATTAAGATCAATGCATAAAATATGACAAATATTTGCAGTGTTAACCATGAACACACCGATCACTTTGAACGTATTGCGATTTGACAATAAAACATAAAGAACTAGTCGGTATCAGCATATAATCAATTAAATAGTTGCATGTACAAGTTTAATCCATTTCAAACTTAAAAATAATAAACCTCTGTGTAGAGTTAGTTGTAATAATTCTTACCCAAGCGGCATCGTGAGCAAAGGGACAGGATCACATAAGGATGTCCTTAAAGGTATTCATGCACCAAATCATGGGTATTTATAAGACTATATTGTTATAAATCGTGTGTAATGGTTTTAATATCTGACCAAACTATTTGCAAATGCTCCGATGTGTATTTTCGTTACGTAATGTGCGATTAATACAAGTGAAAACTAACGTCGAGATTTGTAGTCGAAGCTAATTATATAATTCAAAAAGAGTCAGTTTTCAGTAGAAGGCAGGAGAATTTCTCCTATGTTCGCTTCCTTGGGGCCCATCGGACATTTCACATGCTTCGTCCGAGAGGCGGATAGCTGGAAGTTCGAACGATGAGCCGGTTTGCTGTTTCTTTGGGCAATATTTTTAAGAGTGCCGGGGTGGCGGAGTGGATAACGCTCAGAACTCTGAGGAAGTCGACCCGAGTTCGAATCCCATCGCGGCACCTACTTCGGTTTGGGCAACCGGGTAGTATCACGCCCACGAACAACTCACGGAGTTGTTTGGCACTAGACCTGTCATCAGGTTGGCGAATACATTATTTATTATTATTATATTAATATTTTTAAGATATTCGTCGAGCGCCACCTTGAACGTAGGTAAAGAGGAGGCATTCACAATCGGATAAAAGAGGGAGTTTCAACTTTTGACTGCTCTAAATGACAGTCGGTAAACACGTTTCAGACCGCATGAACGCTTGATCAGCAGCTTATGGTTGTGCCCTCTTGTTCGATCGTCCGTGGCGCGGGTCACTGTCCTGCAAATCGTGAAACTGCTGGAGAACGACGAGCTTGAACAAAAAGATAAAGTCAACTCTAGTTCTCCGTTGCTACATCGTGGATAAGTTCAGTCTTTTACATCGTTCTTCATAGGGTGGAGATTTAAATTGAGGAACCATCCTCGTTCCTGATCTCTGGACATACTCCAAACGAGCGACCTCGCTTTTCGCAGCAGGGTGATATGCACGAGACCCGTATTCCATCGGGGGACGGATGTACTGGGGGAATAATATTTTAAATATCCTCGGAAACCAAGAAGTAAAGGAACATCGAAACAGCCAAAGTGACCTTAACTCCGTCCTGAATGTTACTCGAAGAGCACATATATTGATTGAATAGTTTCCAGTGTACGGACGAGGCCTACGTGTTGACGAGTGCGTATTAATGTATAAACGTTACAAACAGCCAGAGGTTGAAGAACGTGGCTTAGTTTTTTCGTAGGAGGGACCCTGAAGTGAGGGATCCAAGGTCTTGTTCTAGCGAACACTATAGCGAGAGCGCGCTTAAGCAGCAATCGCGGAGTCAGGCACAATAACAAGTGAGGATAGAAGGATTACTTGAGAACAACCATATGGTAAACGTGTAGATTGTTGCAAAATTCGTTTGCGAGTGTTCAGTCCAAGCACAGTTCGGTAGTTCTGTAGGTTTCATTGTTTTATGATTTGAATATGACCTTGATACTGTTCGTTTGCCATGCCGAGATATGTTGGATTAACGGTCCCCATCCTGAGCCATTTTTCGTCGAACTAAAGCGCAAGGCAGCGTGATAAATTATGGGGCTCATGTAAGATCGTACGCATTGAACTACCTAGTATTTCTAAAACATCGTCGCCCTTAAGGAGGGCCAGAGGCCAAGAAGATTGGTTCGTACATCTTTCGGAGTAGTTTGAATTTTTGAGGTATTAGAGATACCTCTAATCTGATTGAGGTATAGTGCCATTTCCTAGTTGGTTTGTAATCTCCATTACACGAGTTGTCAGTGGATAGCTACTCAGGTTATGCCTCCGGACAGTGGCTTTTGTCTAATTTTAAAAACGCCCATGCCACATAAAGGCAGCAAGTAGAGCTTATAGGATAAGAATGCAGGGCATTCTGAGAAAATTGTAGGCAACTAACCACCGTTTGGCAATGCCGGGGCATTAAAGGGGAATTAGAATCGATTCCAGGAATCATGCCAGTTATTTTGATGACCGGTCTGACTGCAATTCACACAGTCGTTACAATTTCATGTCTAGATAACACATCCAAATAATACTCATTACCTTCGTCTGTCTCATACTTAGGTTTGAATAACTGTCCGGCACTTACTTCGAATTGATCAAGCGAGTAGCATCATGCCCACGAGCAACTCACAAAGTTATTTGGTAGTGGGTCGGTCATTAGATGGGCCAAGATTATTCGAAGGACAGTAGTCCGGATTCTTATAATGCTTCAAGTTAGATAGACCGAAAATGTAAGCCTTGACATAAGCATGCATAACTGAGTGAAAATTAACAGATCGAGATCGCTTATAATTCTTTTGATCGAGCTTTAAACTTCTTAATACGCTTAAGGTATAGCT